>WNWK01004478.1:0-85000 GCA_009830355.1 Cherax destructor | reverse complement strand
TTTTAGTTATAGCTACAGTGAGAGTAAAAGGTAGATGGGATACAAGGAAAATAGAAGCAGTAAGTAAGAGAGAGGTGAAGGTTTATAAACTAAAAGAGGAGGCAGTTAGGGTAAGATATAAACAACTATTGGAGGATAGATGGGCTAGTGAGAGTGTAGGCAATGCGGTCGAAGATGTATGGGGTAGATTTAAACATGTAGTGTTAAGAGTGTTCAGCAGAAGTTTGTGGTTACAGGAAAGTGGGTGCAACTCATCGTGTATACACAGAGATACACACATACACGTCACGGTATACATAAACCGGGGTCAGGCTGAGTGACACATTACCTGTATCACCCTGTGTTGCACACCTTCATGGGGTCGTTGCTTGCAACAACAATAACCAACGTGATATAAACCAACATATAATTACGCCTCTGGCGCTGCTTCACCCAATATCATTTTCCATCGTTCACAGTATCGTTAAAATAACATTTGTCATTCTCATCCAAGCGTAAGTGATTAGGGCCATTACGTGTCGTTAAATGAGGCACCATGAGGGCCTGAAGCCAGGCACTAGTCATAAATTACCCACCAGAGTGCCACAACGACCTATGCCTAACTCAACAGGCTGAGATTTCCATATATATATATATATATATATATATATATATATATATATATATATATATATATATATATATATATATATATATATATATATAAATCTTTTACTTGTTGGTTGTTGTTATACAGTGAAAACTCCGAAAATATGTACTTATTTGTTGATCAAATACCGTCGGTTCAGTGTGTGCTGTTAACAGATCGTCACCCATTTACATAATTGTTGATAATATATCGTCATTTACGTGTTTACTGATACTATATCGTCACTGTCGTGTATATGCTAATAATACTTCACGGGTATTGTGGAGAGTAGTTTAGAGGGGCAGTATGTCACAACTATAATTAAGACATACCATGGCAAAATAACATTTTACTTTTCTCTAATTTTTCCAAACCCAGCAAAGGATATTTATTGGGATCTCTGTATAATACAAATCCAACCAGGGATATTTATTGGGATCTCTTATACAAACCCAACCAAGGATATTTATTGGGATCTCTGTCTTATACAAACCCAACCAGGGCCTCTCTTAACAACTTCAAACTGGTTTGCCATCAAAATGGGGGCGGCACATAACCTGAAATGGATTTGAACCCTTCTGTTTAAATCCTTCATGGGTACAGGATTCATGTGTCGTCGTGCGACGTAGCTTACACCTGATTAATGCGTCTACATCTACCTGCTAAGTACGTTATCAGCCTTCTGGCCACAACAGCAGCAGCGACTGACTCGTGCTGGACTCAGTGCCCTAAGTACACCCGAGAGGTGCGTCAATGTGAGTCTAACCCTCATTAGAAATTTAAAGACGACGACGTTTCGGTCCATTCCGTTCCAGTATCAAGCCGCGTAATGAAAATGGTCTAGAGAGCCGAAACTTCGTCTTTTTCTCGTTTCCAATGTTTGAGTTACTTGAGAAACGTAGTAACCGAGAGAAAAATATGAATCATATCATTGATGATATGAATGTTGAATAAGAAACACGTTGCAACACATAGAGAAACGTTCCCACAAGAAAGATGTCTGAGTGTCGCACATGCTGCTTATTCATCATTAAAAAAAGAAGAAGAAGAGGTTATCTTGCAGAGATAACGAGAAAGTGGATATCCCGAGCGAGAGGAAGAACAGCGAATTGATCCGCGAAACCATTCCAGGCCAGCCAAAGCGATCTCCTTCGCCGATAACACCTCGGAAAGCGATAAAACCCATCTTACCCGATATCAAGCGCTTTATCCAGACCACCGCCGACATCCAAGCGGTTCTTGGTCTAATTCATTTCGTAAGTCGTTTTCTCCCCCCCCCCTCCCAAAGAACATTCCTGGGGGTATTTCAAGGCGCTGATCAATGACATTTTACCAAACATTTGGCAAAAAATAAAAGAACAGTGATACCTTTTTTTTTTCATTCAAGAGTGAAGTATATTTATATATGATTGTATTTATGACCCCGAGAGCTATAGTTACACATTATGAAAACACATTTATAAAATAAATAACTGAAATTCCTACAAAATACACTCGCGTCTACTTACATACATTAAAAATAATAATTAAGGAAATCAGCTTTCAATAATAAACGCTATTTAATCTATGATCAACATAGTTATGTTAATGTCATATCAGAGCAACATGTTGGTGTTAGATCCGGATAGAATGTTATAGTGGGAGCAGCAGATCTAAATCCTTGAAAATCCCATCATACAGAAATAGAGACGATTAATGTCTGACAATAGTGTTTATGAAGGAGATTATTGAAGTTTGTGATGTTTATTGCCAGGAACACCCGGTGTACTGGGAAGGATGAGTCCTTCATGCTTCCTGGTGAGGGAGGTGTGTTTACTAGTGAGGGAGGTGTGTTTACTAGTGAGGGAGGTGTGTTTACTAGTGAGGGAGGTGTGTTTACTAGTGAGGGAGGTGTGTTTACTAGTGAGGGAGGTGTGTTTACTAGTGAGGGAGGTGTGTTTACTAGTGAGGGAGGTGTGTTTACTAGTGAGGGAGGTGTGTTTACTAGTGAGGGAGGTGTGTTTACTAGTGAGGGAGTGTGTTTACTAGTGAGGGAGGTGTGTTTACTAGTGAGGGAGTGTGTTTACTAGTGAGGGAGGTGTGTTTACTAGTGAGGGAGTGTGTTTACTAGTGAGAGAGGTGTGTTTACTAGTGAGGAAGGTGTGTTTACTAGTGAGGGAGGTGTGTTTACTAGTGAGGTAGGTCTGTTTTCTAGTGAGGTAGGTCTGTTTACTGATGAGGTAGGTCTGTTTACTGATGAGGTAGGTCTGTTTACTAGTGAGGGAGGTCTCTTTACTAGGGAGGGAGGTCTGTTTACTAGTGAGGGAGGTCTGTTTACTGGTGAGGGAGGTCTGTTTACTAGTGAGGTAGGTCTGTTTACTGGTGAGGGAGGTCTGTTTACTAGTGTGGTAGGTCTGTTTACTGGTGAGAGAGGTTTGTTTACTAGTGAGGTAGGTCTGTTTACTGGTGAAGTAGGTCTGTTTACTGGTGAGGTAGGTCTGTTTACTGGTGAGGGAGGTCTGTTTACTAGTAAGGTAGGTCTGTTTACTGGTGAGGGAGGTCTGTTTACTAGTGAGGTAATCTTATTTACAAGTGAGGTAGATCAGTTTACCAGTACAGTATGTGAGTCACTTTTGTAAATTAGTCACTTGTAAGTAAATCACTTGAAAATCCTGCACTTGTGAGTTTCCCGTGGAACTGACCAATTAGATGAGAAATACGAATAATAAAGCAAGAAAATTAAAGTTAAGAAGGTGAGGAAAGAGAATGAGAACATCTTTCAAAAGCATTTATGCAAGTTAAATGTTATTAGAATAAATGTAAGGAATTGTGTTAAGTTTCGCGGAGGAAGAATATATATATATATATATATTTATATATATATATATATATATATATATATATATATATATATATAACTTTAGGTAATATTTTTGAGCCATATTCTACTAAATATATCTATCATAGATAAGTTTAAATTTATTTAATATTTCTTAAAATCATTGATATATACTTTTTTCACTATGTTCAAATTGATTTTCGCAGATTCACAGCATTAACAAATTTTCATTCTGCTTATTCGACAGAAAACACCCTTGCTTTTTAGGCCTATATCGCTCTCCCACCGAGGCAGGGTGACCCAAAAAGAAAGAAAATCCCCAAAAAGAAAATGCTTTCATCATCATTCAACACTTTCACCACACTCATACATAATCACTGTCTTTGCAGAGGCGCTCAGATACGACAGCTGAGAATAAGTCCCTCCCAACTGTCACTATCCCAGACCCCTCCTTTAAAGTGCAGGCATTGTACTTCCCATTTCCAGGACTCAAGTCCGGCTAAATCAATAACCGGTTTCCCTGAATCCCTTCACTAAATATTACCCTGCTCACACTCCAACAGCTCGTCAGGTCCCAAAAACCATTTGTCTCCATTCACTCCTATCTAACACGCTCACACATGCTTGCTGGAAGTCCAAGCCCCTCGCCCACAAAACCTCCTTTACCCCCTCCCTCCAACGTTTTCGAGGACGACCCCTACCCCTCCCTCCTTTCCCTACAGATTTATGCGCTCTCCAAGTCATTCTACTTTGATCCATTCTCTCTAAATGACCAAACCACCTCAACAACCCCTCTTCAGCATTCTGACTAATACTTTTAGTAACTCCACACCTCCTGATTTCCACACTACGAATTCTCTGCATAATATTTACACCACACATTGCCCTTAGACAGGACATCTCCACTGCCTCCAGCCGCCTCCTCGCTGCAGCATTTGCAACCCATGCTTCACACCCATATAAGAGTGTTGGTACCACTATACTCTTGTACATTCCCTTCTTTGCCTCCATGGATAACGTTTTTTGTCTCCACAGATACCTCAACGCACCACTCACCTTTTTCCTTCATCAATTCTATGGTTAACTTCATCCTTCATAAACCCATCCGCTGACAAGTCAACTCCCAAATATCTGAAAACATTTACTTCTTCCATAATCCCTCTCTCCAATGTGATATCCAATTTTTCTTTATCTAAATCGTTTCATACTCTCATCACCTTACTCCTATCTTTGTTCACTTTCAACTTTCTACCTTTACACACACTCCCAAACTAACCTTTGCAACTTTTCTTTAGAATCTCCCATAAGCACAGTATCATCAGCAAAAAGTAACAGTGTTAACTCCCATTTTGTACTTGATTTCCCATAATTTAATCCCACCCCTCTCCCCAACACCCTAGCATTTACTTCTTTTATAACCCCATCTATAAATATATTAAACAACCATGGTGACATTACACAGCCCTGTCTAAGACCTACTTTTACCGGGAAGTAATCTCCCTCTCTTCTACACACCCTAACCTGAGCCTCACTATCCTCATAAAAACTCTTTACAGCCTTCAGTAACTTACTACCTATTCCATACACTTGCCACATTGCTCCCCTATCCACTCTATCATATGCTTTTTCTAAATCCATAAATGCAATAAAAACTTCCCTACCGTTATCTAAATACTGTTCACATATATGCTTCACTGTAAACACTTGATCTACACATCCCCTACCCACTCTAAAGCCTCCTTGCTCATCTGCAATCCTACTCTCTGTCTTACCTCAAATTCTTTCAATAATAACCCTGTTATACACTTTACCTGGTATGCTCAGTAAACTTATTCCCCTATAATTTTTACAATCTCTTTTATCCCCCTTCCCTTTATATAAAGGAACTATACATGCTCTCTGCCAATCCCTAGGTACCTTCCCCTCTTTCATTCATTTATTAAACAAAAATACCACCCACTCCAACAATATATTCCTCCCCCCTGCTTTTAACATTTCTGTCATGATCCCGTCAGTTCCAGCTGCTTTACCCCCTTTCATTCTACGTAATGCCTCACGCACCTCCCCCACACTCACATCCTGCTCTTCTTCACTCCTAAACGATGTTGTACCTCCCTGGCCAGTACATGAAATTACCGCCTCCCTCTTTTCATCGACATTTAAAAGTTCCTCAAAATATTCCTGCCATCTACCCAATACCTCCAGCTCCCCATCTACTAACTCCCCTACTCTGTTTAAACTGACAAATTCATTCGTTCCCTAGGCTTTCTTACCTTGTTTATCTCACTCCAAAATTTTTTCTTGTTTTCAGCAAAATTTCTTGACAGAGCCTCTCCCATTCTTTCATCCGCTCTTCTTTTGCATTCTCTCACCACTCTCTTCACCTTTCTTTTACTCTCCATATACTCTGCTCTTCTATTAACACTTCTGTTTTGTAAAAACCTCTCATAAGCTACCTTTTTCTCTTTTATCACACTCTTTACTTCTTCATTCCACTAATATATATATATATATATATATATATATATATATATATATATATATATATATATATATATATATATATATATATGTCGTGCCGATTAGGTAAAACTGGTCATTTAGCAAGAACTCATCTAAAATTAAGTCCTTTCGAAAATTTTCTCTTATACGTTTAAAGATATATTTTTTCATTTATGTTAATGTAAGAATTTATAATTTTGTACCAAGAGAAACTTTGAAAACCTACCTAACCTTATTACAACAAGCGCAATTTAATTTAGCCTAACCCAACTAAATATATTTTAGATACGTTAACATTAATTTAATAATAAACAAATACAATGAAATATATTTTTTCGTTATGTTCAGAATGATTTTGGCGAAATTATTGCATACACAAATTTTCCATTGTCTTATATGGCAAGGTGAGCGTTGCTATTTAAGCCAAAATCGCAAGTTTTACCTAATCGGCACGACATATATATATATATATATATATATATATATATATATATATATATATATATATATATATATATATATATATATATATATATATATATATATTATATATATATATATATTTATATATATATATATATTAACATCCTGGCTGCCTTCTATCGAGGCAGTGTGAACCGAAAAAGAAACACTTTCACCATTATTCTTACAATCTTGCCAAATACTCGAAGATACGACAGTTTAGATGTTCCTCTAAGTTTAAGCAGCAAATATCCCAACCCCGTCCTTGAGAGTGCAGACACTGTACTTCCTTTCCTACCTTCAGGACTCAAGTCCGGCTAACCAGTTTCCCTGAATCCCTTCACAACATAGTAAACTATATCAGCGAGTTAGGCCTAAAAAGCAATGGTGTTTTCTGCCGAATAAGCAGAGTGAATTTTCTTTATGCCATGAATCTGCGAAAATCAATCTGAACATAACGAAAAAAAGTATATATCATTGATTTAAGAAATATTAAATAAATTTAGGAGAAAATGACCCGAAAAGTTACCTATGGTAGGTTAAGTTAGGTTAGGTTAGGTGAGGTTAGGATAGGTTAGGTTAGGTTAGGTTTGGTTAGGTTAGGTTAGGTCAGGTTAGGTGAGTTTAGGTTAGGTTAGGTTAGGTGAGGTGAGGTTAGGATAGGTTAGGTGAGGATAGGTGAGGTTTCTAAGTTACGTTTGGTCAAAAACTATAACATTTTACATCACTATCAATAAAAAAAACATACATCTATCAATGAGCCTCTCAAATTTTTTTGGAAGAGTTCAATTTTTAAGGAAGTTGGCCCATTCTGCCGAACTCACGAAGTACTCCCAAAAGGTACACGTAATCACATGACCTACATACACAAGGTGAAAGCAAAAGGTACACGTAATCACATGACGTACATACACAAGGTGAAAGCAAAAGGTACACGTAATCACATGACGTACATACACAAGGTGAAAGCAAAAGGTACACGTAATCACATGACGTACATACACAAGGTGAAAGCAAAAGGTACACGTAATCACATGACGTACATACACAAGGTGAAAGCAAAAGTCGACTGGGCTAGTTAAGAAAAGAGATTCATTGATATATGTTGGTGTTCCATAATGAGTGGCCCTCATTAGTGTGGCTGTGAGCCAGGCAAAACTCGATCACTTCTGGAGAATTAATAAATGTGTTGACGTCTTAAAGGTTTTCAGGAGCCAGCAGAAATTCTTTAATATTAAACGTCAATGCATCAGCTGGAGCGTCAGCGTTGCTGGGACTCTGAAGCTGCGTTACTGTGACGCTGAAGCTGCGTTACTGTGACGCTGAAGCTGCGTTACTCTGATGCTGAAGCTGCGTTACTGTGACGCTGAAGCTGCGTTACTCTGAGGCTGAAGCTGCGTTACTCTGATGCTGAAGCTGCGTTACTCTGATGCTGAAGCTGCGTTACTCTGATGCTGAAGCTGCGTTACTCTGAGGCTGAAGCTGCGTTACTCTGATGCTGAAGCTGCGTTACTGTGACGCTGAAGCTGCGTTACTCTGAGGCTGAAGCTACGTTACTCTGATGCTGAAGCTGCGTTACTCTGATGCTGAAGCTGCGTTACTGTGACGCTGAAGCTGCGTTACTCTGAGGCTGAAGCTACGTTACTCTGATGCTGAAGCTGCGTTACTCTGATGCTGAAGCTGCGTTACTGTGACGCTGAAGCTGCGTTACTCTGACGCTGAAGCTGCGTTACTCTGATGCTGAAGCTGCGTTACTCTGAGGCTGAAACTGCGTTACTCTGATGCTGAAGCTGCGTTACTCTGATGCTGAAGCTGCGTTACTCTGATGCTGAAGCTGCGTTACTCTGATGCTGAAGCTGCGTTACTCTGAGGCTGAAGCTGCGTTACTCTGAGGCTGAAGCTGCGTTACTCTGATGCTGAAGCTGCGTTACTCTGAGGCTGAAGCTGCGTTACTCTGAGGCTGAAGCTGCGTTACTCTGATGCTGAAGCTGCGTTACTCTGATGCTGAAGCTGCGTTACTCTGATGCTGAAACTGCGTTACTCTGATGCTGAAGCTGCGTTACTCTGAGGCTGAAGCTGCGTTACTCTGATGCTGAAGCTGCGTTACTCTGAGGCTGAAGCTGCGTTACTCTGATGCTGAAGCTGCGTTACTCTGATGCTGAAGCTGCGTTACTCTGAGTCTGAAGCTGCGTTACTCTGAGGCTGAAGCTGCGTTACTCTGAGGCTGAAGCTGCGTTACTCTGATGCTGAAGCTGCGTTACTCTGATGCTGAAGCTGCGTTACTGTGACGCTGAAGCTGCGTTACTCTGATGCTGAAGCTGCGTTACTGTGACACTGAAGCTGCGTTACTCTGACGCTGAAGCTGCGTTACTGTGACGCTGAAGCTGCGTTACTCTGACGCTGAAGCTGCGTTACTCTGATGCTGAAGCTGCGTTACTCTGAGGCTGAAGCTGCGTTACTCTGATGCTGAAGCTGCGTTACTCTGATGCTGAAGCTGCGTTACTCTGAGTCTGAAGCTGCGTTAATCTGATGCTGAAGCTGCGTTACTCTGATGCTGAAGCTGCGTTAATCTGATGCTGAAGCTTCGTTACTCTGATGCTGAAGCTGCGTTACTGTGATGCTGAAGCTGCGTTACTGTGACACTGAAGCTGCGTTACTCTGATGCTGAAGCTGCGTTACTGTGACACTGAAGCTGCGTTACTCTGACGCTGAAGCTGCGTTACTCTGATGCTGAAGCTGCGTTACTCTGAGGCTGAAGCTGCGTTACTCTGATGCTGAAGCTGCGTTACTCTGATGCTGAAGCTGCGTTACTCTGAGTCTGAAGCTGCGTTAATCTGATGCTGAAGCTGCGTTACTCTGATGCTGAAGCTGCGTTAATCTGATGCTGAAGCTGCGTTACTCTGATGCTGAAGCTGCGTTACTGTGATGCTGAAGCTGCGTTACTCTGATGCTGAAGCTGCGTTACTGTGACACTGAAGCTGCGTTACTCTGATGCTGAAGCTGCGTTACTGTGACACTGAAGCTGCGTTACTCTGACGCTGAAGCTGCGTTACTGTGACGCTGAAGCTGCGTTACTCTGATGCTGAAGCTGCGTTACTGTGACACTGAAGCTGCGTTACTCTGATGCTGAAGCTGCGTTACTGTGACACTGAAGCTGCGTTACTCTGATGCTGAAGCTGCGTTACTGTGACGCTGAAGCTGCGTTACTCTGATGCTGAAGCTGCGTTACTGTGACACTGAAGCTGCGTTACTGTGACACTGAAGCTGCGTTACTGTTACTCTACGGTTTAATATCCAAAATAATACAGTAAGTAATAATGTATGTGATGTATTTCCACTTAAGCAGAGTGACTACCAAAGGTTTATTCTACATCTTAAGTGATCTCCAGGAGACATGGGATCTCCCAGGATTAATTTCCTTGCATGGGCAAATTAAGGCTTCCGTCAGTGTACTATATAGGCTTCTTATAATTACACTGACGTATTATGATACTGTAAAAAATTTCCTCACAGTAGTTCATATATATATATATATATATATATATATATATATATATATATACGTATATATATATATGTTGGGATGAATATATAAAATTGGTCAATTAGCAAGAACTCATTTAAAATTAAATCCTTTCTAAAGTTTTCTCTAATACGTTTAAAGATATATATATTTTTTTTCATTTATGTCACTATAAAAAATAATAATTTTGCACCAAAAGAACCTTAGAAAACTTACTTAACTTTTTTATAGCAAGCGCTATTTAATTTAGCCTAATTCAACTAAATATATTTTAGATAAGTTTACCTTAATTTAATAATAAACAAACACAATGAAATATATATTTTTCGTTAGGTTCAGGATAATTTTTGCGAAATTATTGCATACACAAATTTTCGCTTGCCTTATTCGGCAACAAGAGCGTTGCTATTTAAGCCAAAATCGCAAGTTTTACCTATTCGGCACGACACACACACACACACACACACACACACACACACAAACACACACACACACAGAGTCAAGCAGTCAAGCAGTCACGCGCGTTTTGAGCTCCGCTAAATTGGGTGGTATTGGGTGGTCCTAGGGGGAAATCCGAGTGCAACAAACAGGCGTGGGCATAGGCTAAAGTGTCATACTCATTTAAAACCAAAAAGCAGGGAAATACGAGTGATCACAGAGGGAAAAAACACAGTAAATAGTGAAAGTGCCGGTGAGGGGAGTCGGTGATAGGCCTAACAGCGGTTGCCACACAGCAGGAAGTGGAGAATATATCGTAGTGAACTATAACACAGTGGGGAGCATATCTACTGGAGGTACCGAAGTAAGGGAGACAAGTGCAAGGCAAGCAGTGAGCAGTACGGTGATTGCATTAAGTGAGCCCAATAGAAAAGAAACGAAGAGGTACAGTACCCAGCAGGGTGCCACACCAGGAGAATATCGACAATCTGACCAGACCCAGCAGACATCGGATGTAATGTACAAAATCCTAGTTGTGGTTTGCAGGTTTGCAGGTTCCTGGCCCTGAGTTGCTGAAGCTGTGGGAAAAATCCCTGCTCGGAGGAGCTGACTAATAAGTATTTCATAGGTAGGAAGATAAGTTAGGGAAGTGGTGGGCACAGTGCTACCAACCAAATGTACATATGTGTATGCACGCCACACACACAAATCCTGTGTAACAAACCTCCTAGAGTTCTATGATAAAGTAACAGAGGTAAGGCAAGAGAGAGAAGGGTGGGTTGATTGCATTTTCCTGGACTGCAGGAAGGCCTTCGACACAGTTCCTCACATGAGATTAGTAAAGAAGTTGGAAGAACAAGCATGTATAACAGGAAGGGCACTGGAATGGATCAGGAATACCTCAAGGGAGGCAACAACGGGTCATGGTGCGTGATGAGGTATCACAGTGGGCACCTGTGACGAGCGGCGTTCCGCAGGGGTCAGTCCTAGGACCAGTGTTATTCTTAGTATATGTAAATGACATGACGGATGGGATAGACTCAGAAGTGTCTCTGTTCGCAGATGATGTGAAATTAATGAGGAGAATCACATCGGAAGAGGACCAAGCAGGACTCCAAACAGACCTGGACAAGCTTGACATCTGGTCTAGCAACTGGCTTCTCGAATTCAATCCCACCAAATGCAAAGTCATGAAGATCGGAGAAGGGCAAAGAAGACCGCTGACAGAGTACAGGCTAGGCGGACAAAGGCTACAAACCTCGGCAAAGGAGAAAGACCTTGGGGTGAGTATAACGCCAAGCACGTCTCCGGAGGCACACATCAACCAGATAACTGCGGCAACATATGGGCGATTGGCAAACCTAAGATTAGCGTTCCGTTACCTTAACAAGGAATCGTTCAAGACACTGTACACCGTGTACGTCAGGCCCATACTAGAATATGCAGCACCAGTCTGGAACCCACACCTGGTCAAGCACGTAAAGAAACTAGAGAAAGTGCAAAGGTTTGCGACAAGGTTAGTTCCACAACTCAGGGGTCTGTCCTATGAAGAAAGGTTGAGGGAAATAGGACTAACAACACTGGAGGAAAGAAGGGTCAGAGGAGACATGATAACGACATACAAAATACTGCGGGGAATCGACAAGGTAGACAGTGACAGGATGTTCCAGAGAGGGAACACAGAAACAAGGGGACACAACTGGAAGCTGAAGACTCAGATGAGTCAAAGGGATGTTAGGAAGCATTTCTTCAGCCACAGAGTAGTCAGGAAGTGGAATAGTCTAGAGAAAGATATAGTGGAGGCAGGAACCATACATAGTTTTAAGACGAGGTATGATAAAGCTCATGGAGCAGGGAGAGCAGAGACCCAGTAGCGGACAGCGAAGAGGCGGGGCCAGGAGCTGAGTCTCGACCCCTGCAACCACAATTAGGTGAGTACAATTAGGTGAGTACACACACACTCAAGCACATGGGCTCAGGCACTGTAGAAGCTGACTATTAGTATTAGTATTGCTATTATTAGAAGTTTAGTATTATTAGGAAATGTAGAAGCTGACTATTAGTATTAGTATTGTTAATATTAGAAGTACTAGTGTTATTATTGGTATTATTATTATTAGTAGTATTATTGTTTGTGTCTTATTAGTATTATTGATACATAGCAGTGAGGAGGTTTATTTATGGGTCCTTAACACTTAACTGCTACAACCAACACACACACACACACACAAAAAAAAAATAGTAGGGACTCGAAGGACCCAGGGATCAGAGGAGAATTGTTCTGGTAAGGAAGAATGGATGGAAGAGCAGTGCAAAAGGATGGAACAAGAGTGGGAGAGAAAACTAGGAGAGCTTTCTGAAAAAAATGGAGACAGAGCTTTCTGTGAAATTGGAAAAGAGGTTGGAGGAGGAGAAGAAGACTTGTGACTCACTAGTCGAAGCTGCAGTAGCCAGGATAAGAGTCCTAGAATATGAGGTAAACAGGCTGAAGCGGGCTACAGGGGTACTGACCAGAGAAGGCACAGCATCTGAAGCTGGTACACCCCTACTGAACGAGGGGCCCAATGCGGAGGAAGGAGATATAACTTATGCTAAGGCCGTATCAACCTGCCAAGCATGGCCAAGGGGTGAAGGGGGAGAGCAGCTGGGTGCAGGTGGAGAGGGGGTTAAGTCAAATGCAGAGGCACGACCATGCCACCAAGAGCTACAGAAAAAAATCAGGGAGAATATGGCCATGTACAAACAGGAATCAGAGTCACAGAGGGAAAGGCAATGGGAGGAGGAGAGGGCAATGTCAGTGTTTATTCATGGGCTCCAGGAGAGCGAGGTAAGGACACACACTGAAAGACGGCAGGCAGAAAGAAAGGAGATTGAGAACATCATCAAAGAAATAGGTGAAGAGGACATGTCCGAGATTGTAAATTTTCAGAGAATAGGGGGGTACGTGAAGGGGAGAAAACGACCAGTCACCTGATTTTCAGGAGAGAAACAGTGCGAAACAGGATCCTCCAAGAGAAACCACGGTTGAAGGAATCTGCAGAATACAAGAGGGTGTTCCTAGACCGAGACATAACAAAAACAGAACGACAACAGCTGAGGGAGAGGACACAAAAGCGAAAGAAGCTAGGAGGAGAGACAAGGACAGAATCAGCAGAGGACAACCAGATCACGGCAGAGCAACAAAAGCAAGCACACACAGAACCATCCCCAGAACCCCACAACCGATCATGCTATCCCAACACAATCCACAATCCCCCACCCAACACTACACTATAGAACCCCGCAGTACACTGCCAAGTCCCCCACCCCTACAGACCCCAAAACACAGTGTTGGAGAGGAAACTGAAGTTATGGTACACCAACGCTGATGGAATAACAAATAAGTGGGAGGAGTGGCACGAAAGAGTCAAAGAGGCATCACCAGACATCATAGCTTTCACAGAAACAAAGCTCACAGGTATGATAATGCCATCTTTCCAATGGGATATCAGGTCCTGAGGAAAGACAGAGGGAACAGAGGGGGTGGAGGAGTGGCACTGCTAATAAAAAAACAATGGGATTTTGATGAGCTGGAGAGAGGAGACAGAGGAGAAGCAAGAGATTACATAGTAGGAACGCTTCATTCTGGAGGTCCCAAGGTGGTAATTGCAGTGATGTATAACCCACCACAGAACAGCAGGAGGACAAGGCAAGAGTATGATGAGAGTAATAGAGCGATGGTTGAAACACTGGCTGAAGTGGCCAGAAGGGCTCATGCGAGCAGGGCGAAGCTACTAATCATGGGTGACTTCAACCACAAGGAAATCGATTGGGAGAACTTGGAACCACATGGAGCCCAGAAACGTGGAGGGCTAAGATGATGGAGGTGGTACTGGAAAACGACATGTACCAACACGTAAGGAACACTACCAGAGAGAGAGGAGAGGATGAACCAGCGAGACTGGACCTAATATTCACCTTGAGTAGTGCAGATATTGAGGACATCACATATGATAGGCCCCTTGGGGCCAGTGATCATATGGTCTTAAGCTTCGTTACAAGTGGAGGGGAAAGCAGGAAGGGCTGGACGAATGAAACCAAACTACAAGAACGGGGACTATGTGGGCATGAAGAACTTCCTGAACGGGGTTCAGTGGGACAGAGAACTGGCGGGGAAGTCAGTAAACGAGATGATGGAATATGTGACAACAATATGCAAGGAAACTGAGGAGAGGTTTGTACCCAAGGGTAACAGGAATAATGAAAAAGCCAGGATGAGCCCGTGGTTTACCCAAAGGTGCAGGGAGACCAAAACCAAGTGTGCTAGTGAATGAAAGAAGTATAGAAGGCAAAGGACCCAGGAGAATAAGGAGAGCAGTCGTAGAGCCAGAAATGAATATGCACAGGAAAGAAGGGAGGCCCAACGACAATATAAAAATGACAGCAGCGAAAGCAAAATCTGACCCAAAGCTGTTGTACAGCCACATCAGGAGGAACACAACAGTCAAGGACCAGGTGATCAGGCTAAGGAAGGAAGGAGGACAGATCACAAGAAATGACCGCGGAGTATGTGAGGAACTCAACATGAGATTCAAAGAAGTGTTCACAGAGGAGACAAAGGGGACTCCAGAAAGACGGAGAGGTGGGGTACACCACCAAGTGCTGGACACGATACATGCAACCGAGGAAGTGAAGAGGCTGCTGAGTGAGCTAGATACCTCAAAGGCGATGGGGCCGGACAACATCTCTCCATGGGTCCTGAGAGAGGGAGCAGAGGCGCTATGTGTACCCCTAGCAACAATATTCAACACATCCATCGAAACTGGAAGACAGCAAATGTAGTCCCAATTTTTAAAAAAACGAGACAGACATGAAGCACTAAACTACAGACCAGTGTTACTGACATGTATAGTATGCAAGGTCATGGAGAAGATTATCAGGAGAAGAGTGGTGGAACACCTAGAAAAGAATGAGCTTATCAACGACGGCCAACACGGTTTCAGGGACGGGAAATCCTGTGTCACAAACCTACTGGAGTTCTATGACAGGGTGACAGCAGTAAGATAAGAGAGAGAGGGGTGGGTAGATTGCATTTTCTTGGACTGTATGAAGGCGTTTGACACAGTTCCACACAAGAGATTAGTGCAAAAGCTGGAGGACCAGGCAGGGATAACAGGAAAGGTACTCCAGTGGATCAGGGAATACCTGTCAGGAAGACAGCAGCGAGTCATAGTACGTGGCGAGGTGTCAGAATGGGCGCCTGTGACTAGTGGGGTTCCACAGAGGTCAGTCCTAGGACCGGTGGTGTTTCTGGTTTTTGTGAACGACATGACGGAAGGAATAGACTCTGAAGTGTCCCTGTTTGCAGATGATGTGAAGTTGATGAGAATAATTCAATCGGAAGAGGACCAGGCAGAACTACAAAGGGACCTGGACAGGCTGCAAGCCTGGTCCAGCAATTGGCTCCTGGAGTTCAACCCCACCAAGTGCAAAGTCATGAAGATTGGGGAAGGGCAAAGAAGACCGCAGACGGAGTACAGTCTAGGGGGACAGAGGCTACAAACCTCACTCAAGGAAAAAGATCTTGGGGTGAGTATAACACCGGGCACATCTCCTGAGGCGCACATCAACCAAATAACTTCTGCAGCATACGGGCGCCGAGCAAACCTAAGAACAGCATTCCGACATCTTAATAAGGAATCGTTCAGGACCTTGTACACTGTGTGCGTTAGGCCCATATTGGAGTATGCAGCACCAGTTTGGAAACCACACCTAGCCAAGAATGTAAAGAAACTGGAGAAAGTGCAAAGGTTTGCAACAAGACTAGTCCCGGAGATAAGGGGTATGTCCTACTAGGAGAGGTTAAGGGAAATCGACCTGACGACACTGGAGGACAGAAGAAACAGGGGGGACATGATAACGACATATAAAATACTGAGAGGAATTGACAAGGTTGACAGAGACAGAATGTGCCAGAGATGGGACACAGTAACAAGGGGACACAGTTGGAAGTTGAAGAATCAGATGAATCACAGGGATGTTAGGAAGTATTTCTTCAGTCACAGAGTGGTCGGGAAGTGAAATAGTTTGGGAAGTGATGTAATGGAGGCAGGATCCATTCATAGCTTTAAGAAGAGGTATAATAAAGCTCATTGCGCAAGGAGAGTGACCCAGTAGCGACCAGTGAAGGCGGGGCCAGGAGCTATGACTCGACACCTGCAACCACAACTAGGTGGGTACACACACACACAGGAGCCAGGAGCTGAGTCTCGACCCCTGCAACCACAATTAGGTGAGTACAGCAACAATAGAATAACTCACATCAACATTGACGCCAGGAACCAGGAAAGTGCTCTTAGTGACGTTGTTAGCTGGGATGAACTGATAGAAGAGTTTCTCTCCCTTGTACCACTTAAGACTGTAGAGTGTAGCATTGTCCAGCTTATACCTGCACCAGAGTTCAGCCCTCGACCCTCGCACCTTATATTGTGGTACATGTACCTCTTGCATCTCCAGCGAGGTACCGCACCCTGGGGAGTAAGATGGTGTTATTACCCTGGGGAGCAAGATGGTATTATATTGTGGTACATGTACCTCTTGTATCTCCAGCGAGGTACCGCACCCTGGGGAGTAAGATGGTGTTATTAACCTGGGGAGTAAGATGGTGTTATTACCCTGGGGAGCAAGATGGTGTTATTACCCTGGGGAGCAAGATGGTATTATATTGTGGTACATGTACCTCTTGCATCTCCAGCGAGGTACCGCACCCTGGGGAGTAAGATGGTGTTATTACCCTGGGGAGTAAGAAGGTATTATATTGTGGTACATGTACCTCTTTCATCTCCAGAGAGGTACCGCACCCTGGGGAGTAAGATGGTGTTATTACCCTGGGGAGCAAGATGGTATTATATTGTGGTACATGTACCTCTTGCATCTCCAGCGATGTACCTGTAGGGAGCAAGATTGTGTTATTACCCCATGGAGGAAGATGTTATTACCCTGGGGAGAAAGGTAGTCTTATAAAGTTGAGAGGAATACAGTCTTACTGGGTGGGAAAATTAAACACATAAGCAGTATAATGTGATCCTTTATTGACAACGTTTCGCCCACACAGTGGGCTTTATCAAGTCACAAACAGATCTACCTGGGTGAAGGTACGTGAGTATTTACAGGATGGACCCAGCTTTCTCCACATGACACCATCCTATAAATACTCACGTACCTTCACCCAGGTAGATCTGTTTGTGACTTGATAAAGCCCACTGTGTGGGCGAAACGTTGTCAATACAGGATCACATTATGTGTTTATTTTTATATTGTGTCGGTATTTTATACCATTTATTTCCACTGGTCGGGAAGATAGTCTCACACACTGGTCGGGAAGATAGTCTCACACACTGGTCGGGAAGATAGTCACACACACTGGTCGGGAAGATTGTCTCACACACTGGTCGGGAAGATAGTATCACACACTGGTCGGGAAGATAGTCTCACACACTGGGCGGGAAGATAGTCTCACACACTGGTCGGGAAGATAGTCACACACACTGGGCGGGAAGATAGTCTCAAACACTGGTCGGGAAGATAGTCTCACACACTGGTCGGGAAGATAGTCTCACACACTTTTAGGGAAGATAGTCTCACACACTGGTAGGGAAGATAGTCTCACACACTGGTCGGGAAGATAGTCTCACACACTGGTCGGGAAGATAGTCACACACACTGGTCGGGAAGATTGTCTCACACACTGGTCGGGAAGATAGTATCACACACTGGTCGGGAAGATAGTCTCACACACTGGGCGGGAAGATAGTCTCACACACTGGTCGGGAAGATAGTCTCACACACTGGTCGGGAAGATAGTCTCACACACTGGTCGGGAAGATAGTCACACACTGGGAAGATAGTCTCACACACTGGTCGGGAAGATAGTCTCACACACTGGTCGGGAAGATAGTCTCACACACTGGCCGGGAAGATAGTCTCACACACTGGTCGGGAAGATAGTCACACACAATGGTCGGGAAGATAGTCTCACTTTAGGTAAAGGAACCGTGCACAAATTATAAATGTAATTGAAAAAAACATTCTGAAGTCTCTATAATCTCCAGGACTCAAGAAAGAAATGGAATCGTGTTTTATAGCAGCTATAAAAGTAAAAGTATAATTATAGAAAGAATATATATATATATATATATATATATAT
Organism: Cherax destructor; assembly: GCA_009830355.1. Lineage (NCBI taxonomy): Eukaryota > Metazoa > Arthropoda > Malacostraca > Decapoda > Parastacidae > Cherax > Cherax destructor. Next base: position 66,444 of record WNWK01004478.1, on the reverse strand, counting down.
ATATATATATATATATATATATATATATATATATATATATATATATATATATATTATATATATATATATATATATATATATATATATATATATATATATAAATATATATATATATATATATATATATATATATATATATATATATATATATATATATATATATATATATAGTGTGTGTGTGTGTGTGTGTGTATGTGAGTGTGTACTCACCTACTTGTGGTTGCAGGGGTCGAGACTCAGCTCCTGGCCCCGCCTCTTCACTGACCGCTAGTAGGTCCTCTCTCTCCCTGCTCCATGAACTTTATCATATCTCGTCTTAAAGCTATGTATGGTTCCTGCCTCCACTACATCACTTGCCAGACTATTCCACTTCCTGACATCTCTTTGACTCATCTGAGTATTCAACTTCCAATTGTTCCTGTGTCCCATTTCTAGAACATCTTGTCTCTGTCCACTTTATCTATTCCTCGCAGTATTTTGTATGGCATTATCATGTCTTCCCTAATCCTCCTCTCCTTCAGTGTCGTCAGCCAGATTTCCCTTAACCTTTCTTCGTAGGACGCTATGCTCTGGAACTAGCCTTGTTGCAAACCTTTGCACTTTCTCTAATTTCTTGACGTGCTTGACCAGGTGTGGGTTCCAAACTGGTGCTGCATACTCCAGTATGGGCTTGACTTACACGATGTACAGAGTCTTGAACGATTCCTTACTGAGGTATCGGAACGCTATTCTCAGGTTTGCCAGGCGCCCATATGATGCAGCAGTTATCTGGATGATGTGTGCTTCCGGATACGTGCTCGGTATTATACTCACCCCAAGATCTTTCTCCTTGAGTGAGGTTTGCAGTTTTTGGTTACCTATCCTATATTCTGCCTGCGGTCTGCTTTGCCCTTCCCCGATCTTCATGACTTTTGCATTTGGCGGGATTAAATTCAAGGAGCCAGTTGCTGGACCAGGTGTCCAGCCTGTCCAGGTCTCTTTGTAGTCCTGCCTGATCCTCATCTGATTTAATTCTCCTCATTAACTTCACATCGGTTGCAAACAGAGACACTTCTGAGTCTATCCTTCCATCATGTCATTCACATGTACCAAAATTAGCACTGGTCCTAGGACTGACACCAATGGGACCCCGCTCGTCATAGGCGCCCACTGTGATACCTCATCCCGTACAATGACTCGTTCTTGCCTCCCTGTCACCTATTCTCTGATCCATTGCAGTACCCTTCCTGTTATACGTGCCTAATCCTCTAGCTTCTGCACTAATCTCTTGTGAGGAACTGTGTCGAAGGCCTACTTGCAGTCCAAGAAAATGCAATCAACCCACCCCTCTCTCTCGTGTTTTGCTTTTGTTACCTTGTCATAAAACTCCAGTAGGTTTGTGACACAGGATCAGCCTTCCATGAATCCGTGCTAGAGTCACTCCCTACGAAAGCAAAAGACTCGCCAGGCGATGTAACATCCCCCAATGAAAAGCAGGGGTGCCACTAGCACGTTGAGAGACAACACAATAAGTGTCAGGGGCCCAAGACTGTTTAACTGCCTCCCAGCATACATCAGAGGGATTACCAACAAACCCCTGGCTGTCTTCAAGCAGGCACTGGACAGGCACCTAAAGTCGGTACCTGACCAGCCAGGCTGTGGTTCGTACGTTGGACTGCGTGCGGCCAGCAGTAACAGACTCGTTGATCAGGCTCTGATCCAATATGAGGCCTGGTCACAGACCGGGCCGCAGGGGCGTTGACCCCTGGAACTCTCTCCAGGTATACTCCAGGTATAATCTTGTACTGTACCAGGTGCTCCACCGCTCTCCTGATAATCTTCTCCATGACTTTATATACTATACTCGTCAGTGACACTGGTCTATAGTTTAGTGCCTCATTTCTGTCTCCTTTCTTAAAAATGGGGACTACATTTGCTGGCACACACAGTGTCTCTGCTCACTCTAAGGCGGTCCCACCGCCTTTGAGGTATCAAGGTCACTTAGCAGCTTCTTCACCTCCTCCTCGTTTGTGTATTTCATCCAACACTTGTTGGTATGTCCCTTGTTGGTGTACCCCTCTGTTCTGTCTTCCAAGAGACCTTTCTGTCTCCACTGTAAATACTTCCTTAAATCTCATGTTGAGCTCCTCACATACTTCTTGGTCGTTTCTTGTGAGCTCCCCATCTTCTTTTATCAGCCTGATTACCTGGTCCTTGACTATTATCTTCCTCCTGATGTGGCTATACAACAGCTTCAGGTCAGACTTGACTTTCGATGCTATGTTGTTTTCGTACTGTTGCTGGGCCTCCCTCCTTATCTGTGCATACTCGTTTCCTGGGTCCTTTGCCTTCTGTACTTTTTCCATTCTATTGTGCACTTAGTTTTTGCCTCTCTACACCTTCGGGTAAACCAAGGGCTCGTTCTGGTCTTCCCATTATTTCTGTTGCCCTTGGGAACAAACCTTTCCTCTGCCTCCTTGCATTTTGCTGTTACGTATTCCATCATTTCTTTTACGGACTTTCCTGCCAATTCTTTTCCACTGAACCTCCTGCAGGAAGTTCCTCATACCTGTGTAGTTTTCCCTTTTATAGTCTGGCTTTTGCCCATTCTACTCCTGTTACCCTCTCTGCTTGTAACTCAACTATGTATTCAAAGCTCAGAATCACGTTATGATTAGCTCCAAGGGGCCTTTCATATGTGATGTCCTCGATGTCCGAGCTACTCATGGTGAACACGAGGTCCAGTCTTGCTGGTTCATCCTCCCCTCTCTCTCTCTGGTAGTGTCCCTAACATGTTGATGCATGAGGTTTTCCAGTACCACATCCATCATCCTGGCTCTCCATGTTTTGATACCCCCGTGTGGCTCCAGGTTTTCCCAATCGATCTCCTTGTGGTTGAAATCGCCCATAACCAGCAACATTGCTCTGCTCGAGTGAGCTCTTCTTGCCACCTCAGCCAGTGTGTTCACCATTGCTCTGTTGCTCTCTTCATATTCCTCTCTTGGTCTCCTGCAGTTCTGTGGTGGGTTATACATCACTGCAATGACTACCTTATGTCCCCCAGACTGAATTGTACCTACTCTGTAATCCCTTTCTCCAATCTCGTCCATTCCGTCTATTTCCTCAAATCCCCATCAGTTTTTAATGAGCAGTGGAACCCCTTCTTACCCTCTGCTCCTTCTATCTTTCCTCAGGCTCTGATATCCTGTTGGGAAGATTGCGTCTGTTATCGTCCCAGTGAGCTTTGTTTCTGTGACTGCTATGATGTCTGGGGACGTCTCCTTGATTCTTTCACTTCACTCCTCACATTTATTCGTTATTCCATCCGCGTTCGTATACCAAACCTTCAACTTCTTTTTTAAAACTTTGGTCTGGGGAGAATGGTGGGGTTGGGGAAGTGGGAGCCCTGGCGGGGGCCTATGGAGGTTGCTGTGGGGGTGGGGTTTGTGATGAGGGGTGGGACAGAGGGTACAGTATGTGGGTTCTGGTTTAGATTGTTCGGTTGCATTGGGGTTGTCGTGGTTGGATTCCTTCTGTGAGTGGTTCTGGAGGAGGTTGTGTTTGCCCTGCTCATTTCCGTGTGTGTGTGTGTGTGTGTGTGTGTGTGTATATGTGTGTGTGTGTGTGTGTGTGTGTATGACGTCGTAAATTAATTAAAATGCTAGATAAACATCGTGAACATAAAAGATAATTGTTTAAATCACTAATGAGCTTGTTAATTACAGAGTGTGGGTGTGAGAGGGAGAGAGGAAGGAGCAGACCAGCAGGAGGCGAGAAACAATTTGCACTATTACAGACACACTCATAAGTTCCTCCCAGGCGGACTCTTGCTCCAAACTTGGGGAGAAGAAGTAAAGTTATTAGCTCCTCCGAAGCGAGGGGAGAGACGAGTGATGTTATCATCACTCAAAGAGGCCAAGGTGGGAGGGAAGTGGTGTTATGATGACTCACAGAGGCCAAGATGGGAGGGAAGTGGTGTTATGATGACTCAAAGAGGCCAAGGTGGGAGGGAAGTGGTGTTATGATGACTCAAAGAGGCCAAGGTGGGAGGGAAGTGGTGTTATGATGACTCAAAGAGGCCACGGTGGGAGGGAAGTGGTGTTATGATGACTCAAAGAGGCCAAGGTGGGAGGGAAGTGGTGTTATGATGACTCAAAGAGGCCAAGGTGGGAGGGAAGTGGTGTTATGATGACTCAAAGAGGCCAAGGTGGGAGGGAAGTGGTGTTATGATGACTCAAAGAGGCCAAGATGGGAGGGAAGTACTGTTATGATGACTCAAAGAGGCCAAGATGGGAGGGAAGTACTGTTATGATGACTCAAAGAGGCCAAGATGGGAGGGAAGTGGTGTTATGATGACTCACGGAAGCCAGTGTGGGAGGGAAGTGGTGTTATGATGACTCACGGAAGCCAATGTGGGAGGGAAGTGGAGTTATGATGACTCACAGAGGCCAAGGTGGGAGGGAAGTGGTGTTATGATGACTCAAAGAGTTTCAAGTGGTGTTATCGTGACTCAAAATAAGAAAGACGTATATTGACGTTATCATAACCGATAACAAGTAAGAAGGAAATGAAGTTATCTCTCCCACAAAGACAGAAAGAGAAGAAATGTAGATAATATTACTCAATAAGTGAGGAAAGAAGAGAGGGGGAACAGAAACTGAGAGTAATTAAGTAAGGTTACAACTCTTCTTCTTGAGACGAGAGGAACTAACGTATTAAGTTACCAAGAATGTTGGGGAGTGGGCACACGCACGAAACACACGCACGCACACACACACACAGCTCACAGGGATGATAACAGATGCCATTTTTCCAACTGGATATCAGATCCTGAGGAGAGACAGAGGGAACAGAGGGGGTGGCACTGCTGATCAAAAACCGATGGGATTTTGATGAGCTGGGGAGAGGAGACAGAGGAGAAGCAAGAGATTACATAGTAGGAACGCTTCAGTCTGGAGGTCCCAAGGTGGTAATTGCAGTGATGTATAACCCACCACAGAACAGCAGGAGGCCAAGAGTAATAGAGCGATGGTTGACACACTGGAAGAAGTTGCCAGAAGCCTCATGCGAGCAGGGCGAAGCTACTGATCATGGGTGACTTCAACCACAAGGAAATCGATTGGGAGAACCTGGAGCCACATGGGGGCCAAGAAACGTGGAAGGCTAAGATGATGGAGGTAGTATTGGAAAACCTCATGTACCAGCATGTAAGGGACACTACCAGAGAGAGAGAGGAGAGGATGAACCAGCGAGACTGGACCTAGTATTCACCTTGAGGACATCACATATGAAAAACCCCTCGGGGCCATTGATCATGTGGTTCTGAGCAGGAAGGACCGGACGAAGGAAGCCAAATTACAAGAAAGGGGACTACGCAGGCATGAAGAACTTCCTGCATGGGGTTCAGTGGGACAGAGAACTGGCAGGGAAGTCGGTAAACGAGATGATGAAATATGTGACAACAATATGCAAGGAAGCTGAGGAGAGGTTTGTACTCAAGGGTAACAATAACAACGAAAAAGCCAGGATGAGCCCATGGTTCACCCAAAGGTGCTGGGAAGCCAAAACCAAGTGTGCCAGAGAATGGAAGAAGTATAGAAGGCAAAGGACCCACGAGAATAAGGAGAGCAATCGTAGAGCCAGAAATGAATATGCACAGGTAAGAAGGGAGGCCCAAAGACAGTACGAGAATGACATAGCAGCAAAAGCCAAATCTGACCCAAAACTGTTGTACAGCCACATCAGGAGGAAAACAACAGTCAAGGACCAGGTGATCAGGCTGAGGAAGGGAGAAGGGAAGGTCACAAGAAATGACCGCGAAGTGTGTGAGGAGCTCAACATGAGATTCAAAGAAGTGTTCACAGAGGAGACAGAAGGGACTCCAGAAAGGCGGAGAGGTTGGGTACACCATCAAGTGTTGGACACAATACATACAACCGAGGAAGAAGTGAAGAGGCTGCTAAGCGAGCTAGATACCTAGATACCTCGGGGCCAGGAGCTATGACTCGACCCTGCAACCACAACTTGGTGAGTACACACACACACATACACACACACACACACACACACACACACACACACACACACACACACATGACGGAAGGAACAGACCCAAAAGTGTCCCTGTTTGCAGACGATGTGAAGTTAATAAGGAGAATTTAGTCGGAGGAGGACCATGCAGTACTACAGAGGGATCTGGACAGGCTGCAGGCCTGGTCCAGCAACTGGCTCCTGGAGTTCAACCCCACCAGTTGCAAAGTCATGAAGATCGGTGAAGGGCAAAGCAGACCGCAGACAGAGTACAGTCTAGGGGGCCAAAGACTACAAGCCTCACTCAAGGAAAAGGATCTTGGAGTGTGTATAATACCGAGCACATCTCCTGAGGCGCATATCAACCAATTAACTGCTAGAGCATATGGGTGATTAGCGTACCTAAGAATAACATTCCGACATCTCAGTAAGGAGTCGTTCAGGACCCTCTACACCATGTACGTCAGGCCCATACTGGAGAATGCAGCTCCAGTTTGGAACCCTCACCAGGCCAAGCACGTCAGGAAACTAGAGAAAGTGCAAAGGTTTGCAACGAGACTAGTCCCGGAGCTAAGGGGTATGTCCTCCGAGGGAAGGTTAAGAGAATTCGACCTGACGACACTGGAGGACAGGAGGGACTGGGGTAGACATGATAACGTCATATAAACTACTGAGAGGAATCGACACGGTGGACAGAGACAGGATGTTCCAGAGATGGGACACAGTAACAAGCGGTCACAATTGTAAGTTGAAGACTCAGATGAGTGACAGGAATGTTAGGAAGTATTTCTTCAGCCACAAAGTTGTCAGGAAGTGGAATAGTCTGGAAAGTGATGTAGTGGAGGCAGGATCCATACATAGGTTTAAGAAGAGGTATGATGAAGCTCATGGAGAAGGGAGAGAGTGGACCTACTGGCGACCAGTGAAGAGGCGGGGCCAGGAGCTATGAATCGACCCCTGCAACCACAATTAGGTGAGCACACAACACATGAGGGCAGAGAATGATTATCTTCAAAATATGTGCCACACCACTTTGTACATGAGGATGACACACAACATAGGTGTTACACACCTAGGTGTTACACCTGAACCCCCAAGTCATTATATTGTTTCCTGAGAAACGTAGTCATTGTACTGTTACCTGAGAAACCTAGTCATTATACTGTTACCTGAGAAACCTAGTCATTGTACTGTTACCTGAGAAACCTAGTCATTATACTGTTACCTGAGAAACCTAGTCATTATACTGTTACCTGAGAAACCTAGTCATTGTACTGTTACCTGAGAAACCTAGTCATTATACTGTTACCTGAGAAACCTAGTCATTGTACTGTTACCTGAGAAACCTAGTCATTATACTGTTACCTGAGAAACCTAGTCATTATACTGTTACCTGAGAAACCTAGTCATTGTACTGTTACCTGAGAAACCTAGTCATTGTACTGTTACCTGAGAAACCTAGTCATTATACGGTTACCTGAGAAACCTAGTCATTATACTGTTACCTGAGAAACCTAGTCATTATACTGTTACCTGAGAAACCTAGTCAGTATACTGTTACCTGATCAACCTAGTCATTATACTGTTACCTGAGCACCCCAGTAATTATAATGTTACCTGAGAAACCTAGTCATTATACTGTTACCTGATAACCTAGTCATTATACTGTTACCTGAGACCCAGTCATTATACTGTTACCTAAGAAACCTAGTCATTAAACTGTTACCTGAGAAACCTAGTCATTATACTGTTACCTGAGAAACCTAGTCATTATACTGTTACCTGAGAAACCTAGTCATTAAACTGTTACCTGAGAAACCTAGTCATTATACTGTTACCTGAGAAACCTAGTCATTATACTGTTACCTGAGAAACCTAGTCATTATACTGTTATCTGAGCACCCCAGTCATTATACTGTTACCTGAGAAACCTAGTCATTATACTGTTACCTGAGCACCCCAGTAATTATAATGTTACCTGAGATACCTAGTCATTATACTGTTACCTGAGAAACCTAGTCATTATACTGTTATCTGAGCACCCCAGTCATTATACTGTTACCTGAGAAACGTAGTCCTTACACTGTTTTCTGAGAAATGTAGTCATTGTACTATTATCTGAGAAGCCTAGTCATTATACTTTACCTGAGAAACGTAGTCATTATACTGTTACCTGAGAAACCTAGTCATTATATTGCTACCTGAGAAACCTAGTCATTATAATGTTACCTGAGAAACCTAGTCATTATACCGTTACTTCAGCACCCCAGTCATTATACTGTTACTTGAGCATCCCAGTCATTATACTGTTACCTGCGAACTCCAGTCATTATACTGTTACCTGAGAAACATAATCATTACACTGTTACCTAAGAACCCCAGTCATCATACTGTTACATGAGCACTCCGGTCATTATAATGTTACCTAAGAAACGTAGTCATTATACTGTTACCTGAGAACTCTAGTCATTATACTGTTACCTGAGAAACCTAGTCATACTGATACCTGAGAAACCTAGTCATACTGTTACCTGAGAAACCTTGTCATTATACTGTTATCTGAGAACTCTAGTCATTATACTGTTATCTGAGTACCCCAGTCATTAAACTGTTAACTGATAAACCTGGTCATTATACTGTTACCTGAGAAACCTAGTCATTATACCTTTACTTCAGCACCCCAGTCATTTTATTGTTACTTGAGCACCTCAGTCATTATACTGTTACCTGAGCATACCAGTCATCATACTGTTACCTGAGAATTCTAGTCATTATACTGTTACCTGAGAAACCTAGTCATTATACTGCTACCTGAGAAACCTAGTCATTATACAGTTACCTGAGAACTCTAGTCATTATACTTTTATCTGAGCACCCCAGTCATTAAACTGTTACTTGAGAAACCTAGTCATTATACTGTTACCTGAGAAACCTAGTCATTATACCGTTACTTCAGCACGCCAGTCGTTATACTGTTACTTGAGCATCCCAGTCATTATACTGTTACATGCAAACCCTAGTCATTATACTGTTACCTGAGAAACCTTATCATTACACTGTTACCTAAGAACCCCAGTCATTATACTGTTACCTGAGCCCCCGAGTCATTATACTCTTACCTGAGCACACCAATCATCATAATGTTACATGAGCACCCCTGTCATTAAAATGTTACCTTAGAACTCTAGTCATTATACTGTTACCTGAGAACTCTAGTCATTATACTGTTACCTGAGCACCCCAGTCATTACTGTTACCTGAAAAACCGAGTCATTATTCTGTTATCTGAGAACTCTAGTCATTATACTGTTACCTGAGAAACCTAGTCATTATACTGTTACCTGAGCACCCCAGTTATTATACTGTTACCTGAGCACCCCAGTCATTATACTGTTACCTGAGCACCCCAGTTATTATATTGTTACCTGAGAACTCTAGTCATTATACTGTCACCTGAGCACACCAATCATTATACTGTTACCTGAGTACCCCAGCCATTTTACTGTTACCTGAGCACACTAGGCATTATACTGTTACCTGAGCACCCCAATCGTTATACTGTTACCTGAGCACACCAGCCATATCACTGTTACCTGAGCACATCAGTCATTATACTGTTACCTGAGCACCCCAGTCATTATACTGTTACCTGAACACACCAGTCGTTATACTGTTACCTGAGCACAAATGTCATTATACTGTTATCTGAGCACACCAGTCATTATACTGTTACCTGAGCAAACCAGTCATTATACTGTTACCTGAGCACACCAGTCATTTTACTGTTACCTGAGCAAACCAGTCATTATACTGTTACCTGAGCATCCCAATCATTATACTGATACCTGAGCACACCAGCCATTTTACTGTTACCTGAGCACACTAGTCATTATACTGTTACCTGAGCACACCAGTCATTATACTGTTACCTGAGCAAACCAGTCATTATACTGTTACCTGAGCAAACCAGTCATTATACTGTTACCTGAGCAAACCAGTCATTATACTGTTACCTGAGCAAACCATTCATTATACTGTTACCTGAGCACACCAGTCATTATACTGTTACCTGAGCATCCCAATCATTATACTGATACCTGAGCACACCAGCCATTTTACTGTTACCTGAACACACCAGTCATTATACTGTTACCTGAGCACACCAGTCATTATACTGTTACCTGAGCACACCAGTCATTATACTGTTACCTGAGCACACCAGTCATTATACTGTTACCTGAGCACCCAAGTCATTGTTGATCCTACACTGTCTCATTAAACCTCACTCATACTTTGTTTTGGAACGTAAGTAAACTCCGTATTTCTTTACCATTTGTGCCACGTTCTTCCGCTGCTCTGTCTCTTTGTTTACACTATGAGGGAATCCACTCAGATTTATGATTTATTGTGCCTAAGAGTTTTGTCTCTGTAAGAACCATAATGTCTGCTTACTTCTCCACTACTTTGTCCTCTTGCCCACCGAATTTGTAATTCTGTCTGCGTCCATATTTCACACTGTGAAGCTTCTGTGTCTGTGTGTTGGATACCTCTGATACTGACTGTCTGCTGTGATGGGTGAGGTGTTGTAAAAGAATAGGGAAAGGTCTTTCAATGAACAGGTTTAGTGGCTAATAATAATAATAATAATAATAATAATAATAATAATATCTTTATTTCTACAAGTACATGTACAAGGTATACAGACCTAGCTGACATCAATGACATACTACTATATAAAAAGCCCCTTGTTATGCAGAGCATATCGGGCAAATTAAGTCAGTTTTGTCCCAGGATGCGACCCACACCAGTCGACTAACACCCAGGTACCCATTTTACTGATGGGTGAACATAGACGCTCAATGTTTCTACCCTCTCCGGGAATGGAACCCGGACCCTCGCCGTGTGAAGAGAGAGCTTTACCCACCAGGCCACGGGGCACCGTGGGAAGAGGGATGGATATGAGAAGTGACAGAGGAAGCAAGGGATTAATTGGAAATAAGAGTGATTGAAAAATAAACAATATGAAGGTGTAAGTGCAGGAAAAGGGAGAGGAAGAAGCCAGCTGGTGCTGTGTGGTCGTCCACCACGCTTCCAGCTGGTGCTTTGTGGTCGTCCACCACGCTTCCAGCTGGTGCTGTGTGGTCGTCCCCCACGCTGCCAGCTGGTGCTGTGTGGTCGTTCACCAGGCTGCCAGCTGGTGCTGTGTAGTCGTCCCCCACGCTGCCAGCTGGTGTTGTGTAGTCGTCCCCCACGCTGCCAGCTGGTGCTGTGTGGTCGTCCACCACACTGCCATTTGGTGCTGTGTGGTCGACCACCACGCTGCCAGCTGGTGCTGTGTGAACGTCCACCACGCTTCTAGCTGGTGCTGTGTAGTCGTCCACCACGTTGCCAGCTGGTGCTGCTTAGTCGTCTACCACGCAGCCAGCTGCTGCTAGTATTTACATGTGATAGCAGACACTATCTGCTGTAATAGTGTTCCCAGTAATTACTTCTTTTAGCCTCCCGATCATGATTACTTGGTGGTAGTCTCGGGGGCCACCGCGTCCCGGTCTGGCACCAGGCACCCTGGTGACATTGATACCATAGTACAGATGGCAGCACAGAATGGGTCCTCAGTTGACAAAGACCAGTGTCAGGTGTTACTCCATGACGAATGCAATAACAACAAGACTGAGGCAATGGAATGTAGAGAGAAGGAAGAAGAGGCGGGGCAGAGGGAGAGGTGGGGCAGAGTTAGAGTTAGAGAGAGAGAGAGAGAGAGAGAGAGAGAGAGAGAGAGATGGGACAGAGGTAGAGGTGGGGAGGAGGGAAATGCAGGACAGAGGAGAGGTGGAATAGAGGGGAAGAGGATGGTGGTTATTGGAAGTCACTTCTGGTTGACGGTTTTTTATTGGCTGTCCCTCTGTCTGAATTATAGCCTGCCCCTGTGTGTACTCACCTAGTTGTGGTTGCAGGGGTCGATTCATAGCTCCTGGCCCCGCGCGTGTGTTTGTTACCATTTTGTCCTGGCACATGTCGATTGACACTAGGCCTGTTGTATGTGTGTGTGTGTGTAACGAAACACTTCGAAATGTTCGGCCGCCGATGAACCGCTCTCCGTGCGTGAAGCAGAGCGCTAGCCACCATGCCATCGGGGGTGTGTGTGTGTGTGTGTGTACTCACCTAATTGTACTCACTCACTGACCGCTACTAGATCCTCTCTCTCCTGCTCCATGAGCTTTATCATACCTCGTCTTAAAGCTATGTATGGCTCCTGCCTCCACTACCTCACTTGCCAGACTGTTCCACTTCCTGACAACTCCGTGGATAAAAAAATACTTCCTAACATCCCTTTGACTCATCTGAGTATTCAACTTCCAATTGTGACCCCTTGTTCCTGTGTCCCATCTCAGGAACATCCTGTCTCTGTCCACCTTATCTATTCCTCGCAGTATTTTGTATGTCGTAATCATGTCTACCCTAACCCTCCTGTCCTCCAGTGTCGTCAGGCCGATTTCCATTAACCTTTCTTCGTAGGACATTGCCCTTAGCTCTGGAACTAGCCTTGTTGCAAACCTTTGCACTTTCTCTAATTTCTTGACGTGCTTGACCATGTGTGGGTTCCAAACTGGTGCTGCATACTTCAGTATGGGCCTGACGTACACTGTGTATAGTGTCTTGAACGATTCCTTACTGAGGTATCGGAAAGCTATTCTCAGGTTTGCCAGGCGCCCATATGCTGCAGCAGTTATCTGGTTGATGTATGCTTCGTGAGATGTACTCGGTATTATACTCACCCCAAGATCTTTCTCTTTGAGTGAGGTTTGCAGTCTTTGGCCACCTAGCCTATACTCTGTCTGCGGTCTGCTTTGCCCTTCCTCGATCTTCATGACTTTGCGTTTAGCGGGGTTAAATTCGAGTAGCCAGTTGCTGGGCCACGCGTCCAGCCTGTCCATGTCTCTTTGTAGTCCTGCCTGATCCTCATCTGATTTAATTCTCCTCATTAACTTCACAACATCTGCGAACAGGGACACTTCTGAGTCTATCCCTTCCATCATGTTATTCACATATACCAAAAACATCTGTGTGTGTGTGTGTGTGTGTGGTGTGTGCGCGTGTTTGATGTTTATGTGCATGAGTGTGTGTATGTTTCTCCAAACGACTTCTCAGAGGACCAGAAGAGTCTTTTAGGGGAATTAAAAGGAAAGTTTTATCAACTAAGAACACCATGAATTACAGACAGTAATCCAGGAGATAGATAAGACTCTTTTGTGTGCTCTCGGTGCACTTTGTTGGAGGCTGGATCTTAAAGTAATGTGGCAGGACTTCTGCGCCCAGAGCCCAGATAAGATCTGTAGGAGCAGCATCCACTAGGAGCCACCAGCACCTCTCTCCCTCTGACTGCGGCTCAAACCTAACCTAACTCAGGAGATTTCATTGTGCTAGTGTAAGTAGCATATCATTTTGTAGTGTATAATGGGCGTGTTTTTTATATTACAGCTTCGAAGGAAAAACTTATAATATGTCTACTCACACTTCTCATTGTTTCCTTGAATATACTAAATTTATTTTCTAACTGCTGTTACCAGTATCTCTCTCTCTCTCTCTCTCTCTCTCTCTCTCTCTCTCTCTCTCTCTCTCTCTCTCTCTCTCTCTTTTATATATATATATATATATTATATATATATATATATATATATATATATATATGTATATGTGTGTGTGTGTGTGTATATATTATATATATTCAGGTGTGAGTACCACTATTTGCATGGTACTAATATGTGCACAGGTAGCGATGTCAGTACCAGAGCAGGTTCTGTACCTGTACCTCTCAGTAGCAGTGCCACTGATAAGGTCGGTGCCAACCACAGCCTCTCAGCATCATCCTCAGATTACTGGCACCTTCACACTTAGGCACGGTGCCAACCAGACTCGTGGTGGCAAGCTTGGGTTACCAGTCACTGCTTTGTTGACTAAAGTCATGTTATAAAGTTACTTCCTCCACTTAAAAGAAGACTAGTCTTATTAATAAGTGCTAATATGTTTATATATTTAAAAATATCTAAATGTTAAATATTTATATATTTAAAGATATCTACATGTTAAATATTTATATATTTCAAAATAACCAGATGCTGTCTTATATCATCAGGTGAAAAATGGTTATAATTGACCATAATTTTTAAAGGGGAGGACCGGTAAGCCAGCGGAAGGCCTCGGTCAGATGACCAAAAGCTCCAACGGCGGGTCATCATCTGACTAAGACCCGCGTCAGCAAACACTTGTCCTGTTTCCTGACGAACCTTACCTGACCTATATCATAAAATGACCGTTTAGTCTCGCCTCTCACATTCTATCATAGCTGGATAACTCACAAGGATGGGTGATCCAAGGAAACAAACATAAACCATCATTCAGTCTCTAGATGCATTTACAGAAAACTGCATACATGTTAGCTCAGTAATGACCCACTTAACCCCAACATAACTGCAAGACTATCTACGTTCAGGCATTGAACTTTCCACGTTCAGCACTCAAGACTGGCTAATCAGCTTCCCAGAATTCTTTCGTAGCTGTTATCTTGTTGCCACTCCGACATCTCAGATCATTAAGCTCACTTGTGATGTGAAATATAGTCTACATATCAGGGTCTTTGGGCACAAATACCCATATCATGAAGAGTAAATGTCATACACATAAAAACCAGTCATGTCTCAAGGAGTGGGCAGACTGAACTTATTGATAAAACAGATAGCAGGACCAAGAGACTTTGCTTGGAAGTAGCATTAATGTGGATTTTCGACACCATAGACCAAAATCAGGTTGGCTTGAGTATAGCTAATCTACTTACAAAGCTAATAGTACAAGACAAAAATCCAACAGCTACACTACGACACCTTACCTCTCCTTTTGTTATCTCACCTATTTTTTGTACATAATTGCATGTCGCTCTAATCCCTATCTTGACTTGATTAAGCTCTGCATAGAGCGAAACGTTGTCCGCACACAGAGGTTTGCTTTGCGTATTGTGTCTGTTTGCTTGTGGCCAAGTGCTACCTTTAACACAAAGCTGACAGTTTTATAAGAACCTCTCACAAGGTGAAGATTCATGGGCCACTTCTGGAGTGTTGAGCTGGGCGGCCAGAACCACATTCCAGAGCATCATCCTTAGAGGAAAGAGCTGAGGCTATTACCTTCTGACGCTAAGCACAACATTACCACTTGACGCTAAGAAAAGCATTAATCCTGGGCGCTGAACAAGACGTTACCTCGACACTGAGCAAGACGTTACCTCGACACTGAGCAAGACGTTACCTCGACACTGAGCAAGACGTTACCTCGACACTGAGCAAGACATGCAGCAACACTCTCAACTATTCCTCGTAAATTTTACATCCTCCCCAATTTCGCGGAAGAAACGATTTGAAAGAGTTTTGCACGCGAGCGCGCACACACACACGCACACACACACACACACACACACACACACACACACACACATACACACACCTGGTATATGTGAATGACATGACGGAAGGAACAGACCACAGACTAGGTGAGTACACAGTTTGGAACCCACACCTGGTCAATCACGTCAAGACATTAGAGAAAGTGCAAAGGTTTATAACAAGGTTAGTTCCAGAGCTAAGGGGATTGTCCTACGAAGAAAGGTTAAGGGAAATCGGCCTGACGACACTGGAGGACAGGAGGGTTAGGGGAGACATGATAACGACATACAAAATACTGCGAGGAATAGATAAGGTGGACAAAGACAGGATGTTCCAGAGATGGGACACAGAAACAAGGGGTCACAATTGGAAGTTGAAGACTCAGATGAGTCAAAGAGATGTTAGGAAGTATTTCTTTAGTCATAGAGTTGTCGGGAAGTGGAATAGTCTGGCAAGTGACGTAGTGGAGCCAGGAACCATACGTAGTTTTAAGACGAGGTTTGATAAAGCTCATGGAGCAGGGAGAGAGAGGACCTAGTAGCGATCAGGGAAGAGGCGGGGCCAGGAGCTATGTCTCGATCCCTGCAACCACAAATAGGTGAGTACACACACACACACACACACAATATACATTATTCCATGACATACTTCTGTGTTTTGTTTGTAATCATATCAGAAGATATAAGCTAAAAAAACTCAGTATGAGTTTAGCAGGAATAACCACAGAGATGTTTGCTGTGTTTAACAACAAGTTAAACCATTTTCAGTGAGGAACACATGAGAGGTACAATGGAACACATGAGAGGTACAATGGAACACATGAGAGGTACAATGGAACACATGAGAGGTACAATGGAACACATGAGAGGTACAATGGAACACATGAGAGGTACAATGGAACACATGAGAGGTACAAGAACACATGGAGTCATGAATCATGAGAGGTACAATGGAACACATGAGGGTACAATGACATATGAGAGGTACAATGGAACACATGAGAGGTACAATGGAACACATGAGAGGTACAATGGAACACATGAGAGGTACAAT
This sequence comes from Cherax destructor, assembly GCA_009830355.1. NCBI lineage: Eukaryota > Metazoa > Arthropoda > Malacostraca > Decapoda > Parastacidae > Cherax > Cherax destructor. The sequence goes on along the minus strand of WNWK01004478.1, from coordinate 49,951 downwards.
GGAACACATGAGAGGTACAATGGAACACATGAGAGGTACAATGGAACACATGAGAGGTACAATGGAACACATGATAGGTACAATGGAACACATGAGAGGTACAATGGAACACATGAGAGGTACAATGGAACACATGAGAGGTACAATGGAACACATGAGAGGTACAATGGAACACATGAGAGGTACAATGGAACACATGAGAGGTACAATGGATCACATGAGAGGTACAATGGTACACATGAGGGGTACAATGGAACACATGAGAGGTACAATGGAACACATGAGAGGTACAATGGAACACATTAGAGGTACAATGGAACACATGAGAGGTACAATAGAACACATGAGAGGTACAATAGAACACATGAGAGGTATAATGGAACACATGAGAGGTACAATGGAACACATGAGAGGTACAATGGAACACATGAGAGGTACAATGGAACACATGAGAGGTACAATGGAACACATGAGAGGTACAATGGAACACATGAGAGGTACAATAGAACACATGAGAGGTACAATGGAACACATGAGAGGTACAATGGAACACATGAGAGGTACAATAGAACACATGAGAGGTACAATGGAACACATGAGAGGTACAATGGAACACATGAGAGGTACAATGGAACACATGGAGGTACAATGGAACACATGAGAGGTACAATAGAACACATGAGAGGTACAATGGAAAACATGAGAGGTACAATGGAACACATGAGAGGTACAATAGAAACATGGGAGGTACAATAAACACATGAGAGGTACAATGGAACATGAGGAAATGACATGGAGGTACAATGGAACACATGAGAGGTACAATGGAACACATGAGAGGTACAATGGAACACATGAGAGGTACAAAAGAACAATGGAACACATGAGAGGTACAATGGAACACATGAGAGGTACAATGGGAGGAATACATGGGAGGTACAATGGGAGGAATACATTGGAGGTACAATGTGAAGAATACATGAGGTACATGGAAATACATGAGAGGTACAATGGAACACATGAGAGGTACAATGGGAGAATGCATGAAGGTACAATGGAACACATGAGAGGTACAATGGAGGACATGAGAACAATGACACATGAGAGAGTACAATGGGAGGAATACATGGGAGGTACAATGGGAGGAATACATGAGAGGTACAATGGGAGGAATACATGAGAGGTACAATGGAACACATGAGAGGTACAATGGGAGGAATACATGGGAGGTACAATGGGAGGAATACATGGGAGGTACAATGGGAGGAATACATGAGAGGTACAATGGGAAGAATACATGAGAAGTACACTGGAACACATGAGAGGTACAATGGAACATACGAAAGGTACAATGGGAGAAATACATAAGAAGTACTTATATATAATACATGGACAAGAACAAAAAGGTACAATCCCGTGACTGGAACAATACACAATACAATGTGACTTTGTAAATGGTCCAAGACGGACCGAAACGTCGTCATAAGATGCTCTCTTCTATGTGCGGTTGTTTGTGTATACATGTGGACATTTATTTGGTACATACAGTGCATGAGAAGATGTCATGTCTGGCAGACATGAGAGGATGTCATGTCTGGCAGACATGAGAGGATGTCATGTCTGGCAGACATGAGACATTGGTGTCTGAAATACTTGCAATCAATCACGTCTAGCGTAAATGAGAGACATAAACGAGGACATGTACTTAGTGTAGACAAGTGAACAGCCACAGTAACATGGGAGGGAACCTTCAACCTGCCACAGTGAACATGGGAGGGAACCTTCAACCTGCCACAGTGACATGGGAGGGAACCTTCAACCTGCCACAGTACATGGGAGGGAACCTTCAACCTGCCACAGTGACATGGGAGGGAACCTTCAACCTGCCACAGTAACATGGGAGGGAACCTTCAACCTGCCACAGTAACATGGGAGGGATCCTTCAACCTGCCACAGTAACATGGGAGGGAACCTTCAACCTGCCACAATAACATGGGAGGGAACCTTCAACCTGCCATAGTAACATGGGAGGGAACCTTCAACCTGCCACAGTAACATGGGAGGGAACCTTCAACCTGCCACAGTAACATGGGAGGGAACCTTCAACCTGCCATAGTAACATGGGAGGGAACCTTCAACCTGCCATAGTAACATGGGAGGGAACCTTCAACCTGCCACAGTAGCATGGGAGGGAACATTCAACCTGCCACAGTAACATGGGAGGGAACCTTCAACCTGCCACAGTAACATGGGAGGGAACCTTCAACCTGCCACAGTAACATGGGAGGGAACCTTCAACCTGCCACAGTAACATGGGAGGAATCCTTCAACCTGCCACAGTAACATGGGAGGGAACCTTCAACTTGCCTCAGTAACATGGGAGGGAACCTTCAACCTGCCACAGTAACATGGGAGGGAACCTTCAACCTGCCACAGTGACATGGGAGGGAACCTTCAACCTGCCACAGTAACATGGGAGGGAACCTTCAACCTGCCACAGTAACATGGAGGAACCTCAACCTGCCACAGTGACATGGGAGGGAACCTTCAACCTGCCAAGTGACATGGAGGAACCTTCAACCTGCCACAGTAACATGGGAGGGAACATTCAACCTGCCACAGTAACATGGGAGGGAACCTTCAACCTGCCACAGTAACATGGGAGGGAACCTTCAACTTGCCACAGTAACATGGGAGGGAACCTTCAACCGCCCACAGTAACATGGGAGGGAACCTTCAACCGCCCACAGTAACATGGGAGGGAACCTTCAACCTCCCACAGTAACATGGGAGGGAACCTTCAACCTCCCACAGTAACATGGGAGGGAACCTTCAACCGCCCACAGTAACATGGGAGGGAACCTTCAACCGCCACAGTAACATGGGAGGAACCTCAACCGCCACAGTAACATGGGAGGAACCTTCAACCGCCACAGTACATGGGAGGAACCTTCAACCTCCACAGTAACATGGGAGGAACCTTCAACCGCCACAGTAACATGGAGGGAACCTTCAACCGCCACAGTAACATGGGAGGAACCTTCAACCTCCACAGTAACATGGGGGAACCTTCAACCGCCACAGTAACATGGGAGGGAACCTTCAACCGCCACAGTAACATGGGAGGAACCTTCAACCCCCACAGTAACATGGGAGGGAACCTTCAACCGCCACAGTAACATGGGAGGGAACCTTCAACCCCCACAGTAACATGGAGGGAACCTTCAACCTGCCACAGTAACATGGGAGGAACCTTCAACCTGCCACAGTAACATGGAGGGAACCTTCAACCTGCCACAGTAACATGGAGGGAACCTTCAACCGCCACAGTAACATGGGAGGAACCTTCAACCTGCCACATACATGGGAGGGACCTTCAACCTGCCACAGTAACATGGGAGGAACCTTCAACCTCCACAGTAACATGGGAGGGAACCTTCAACCTGCCACAGTAACATGGGGGAACCTTCAACCTCCACAGTAACATGGGGGAACCTTCAACCGCCACAGTAACATGGGAGGAACTCAACCGCCACAGTACATGGAGGAACCTTCAACCTGCCACAGTAACATGGGAGGGAACCTTCAACCTCCACAGTAACATGGGAGGAACCTTCAACCCCACAGTAACATGGGAGAACCTTCAACCGCCACAGTAACATGGAGGAACCTTCAACCGCCACAGTAACATGGGAGGAACTCACCGCCCACAGTAACTGGAGAACCTTCAACCGCCACAGCATGGGAACCTTCACCTCACAGTAACATGAGACTAACCGCCACAGTAACATGAGGCCAACCGCCACAGTAACATGGAGGAACCTTCAACCTCCCACAGTAACATGGGAGGGAACCTTCAACCGCCCACAGTGACATGGGAGGGAACCTTCAACCTCCCACAGTAACATGGGAGGGAACCTTCAACCTCCCACAGTAACATGGGAGGGAACCTTCAACCTGCCACAGTAACATGGGAGGGAACCTTCAACCTGCCACAGTAACATGGGAGGGAACCTTCAACCTCCCACATATCAACCAAAACTCACACCATTATAACTTGGTTGAGACATATTATATTTGCATCCCCCCCCCCAAGTTACCATTTGCGTCACACGCATCATGTCTGTTGCGTCACACGCATCATGTCTGTTGCGTCACACGCATCAGTCTGTGCGTTCAAGCATCATGTCTGTTGCGTCACCGCATCATGTCTGTTGCGTCACACGCATCATGTCTGTTGCGTTACAAGCATCATGTCTGTTGCGTCACACGCATCATGTCTGTTGCGTCACACGCATCATGTCTGTTGCGTTACAAGCATCATGTCTGTTGCGTCACACGCATTATGTCTGTTGCGTCACACGCATCATGTCTGTTGCGTTACAAGCATCATGTCTGTTGCGTCACACGCATCATGTCTGTTGCGTCACACGCATCATGTCTGTTGCGTCACACGCATCATGCCTGTTGCGTCACACGAATCATGTCTGTTGCGTCACATGCATCATGTCTCTTGCGTCACACACACATTACATTCTTTTGTGTTACATAAATTACATCAGTTGCGTTTCACACATGTCTAATTTATTATCAGTTGAGGAGAATTATATCTGAGGTTCATTTACTAGATCCCCCCCCCCTCGCTACAGTAGGCCTAAATAAAACAGAGCAGCCACATACCTACGTGTGACCCGTCATTCCATAAAACATCAACTTGTTCTTTGACACCAAATACACTTAAGTTTCTCACAGGTTCACTTATCACTTAATTTATTTACTTAACACTTACCTGAGAAGGTGAGTGCGATGAGGAAGGAGGTGAGTGCATGAGTGAGTGTTGAGTAGGTCATGGTGGAGACGCTCAAGGGAGGAGTTCGTCTTAACGAGGTGGTCGAAACATCAGCCTCACACGCACACCTGATCAAACAAATTGGAAATTTATATATATATATATATATATATATATATATATATATATATATATATATATATATATATATATATATATATATATATATATAATAACATGTATATATATATATATATATATATATATATATATATATATATATATATATATATATATATATATATATATATATATATATATATATATATATAAACAAATTAAGTTTTAATAAATGAATGTCAATGAATACAGGCAGGAAGGGAAGGGGGGCGGCGGTCCAACCTCCACCTCGTCCTTCGCTCAGTGACCCACACGAGTTTAGCGCACCATATTAAATACAACAGCAATCCTCTTTTCTGCACGAGTGAAATAACTTAGGGTTTTCTATCGAGAGAAAGTTTAGAAAGGCAAGTGAAGCCTTTGTCGGAATCCCGCTAAAGTTTGCGAAACTCTCTTCATTACTAGAGCATTTGTCACGTTTCTCCTCCTCCAGCGATTATTGGGAACTTTTTATCGATAGAAATCTTCTCTCATAATTGCATTGGGACTCTGACCTCGTAAATGGTTCCAAAATTTATGACTTGTGTCGAGCAAACCCGAACAGGGGTCTTAAGAGGAGTGATTTTTATATTGTGGTAGCAGTGTGAGCATTGTGGTGGTAGCAGTGTGAGTATTGTGGTGGTAGCAGTGTGAGTATTGTGGTGGTAGCAGTGTGAGTATTGTGGTGGTAGCAGTGTGAGCATTGTGGTGGTAGCATTTGAGCATTGTGGTGAGCAGTGTGACATGTGGTGGTAGCAGTGTGAGCATTGTGGTGGTAGCAGTGTGAGCATTGTGGTGGTAGCAGTGTGAGCATTGTGGTGGTAGCAGTGTGAGTATTGTGGTGGTAGCAGTGTGAGCATTGTGGTGGTAGCAGTGTGAGCATTGTGGTGGTAGCAGTGTGAGCATTGTGGTGGTAGCAGTGTGAGTATTGTGGTGGTAGCAGTGTGAGTATTGTGGTGGTAGCAGTGTGAGTATTGTGGTGGTAGCAGTGTGAGCATTGTGGAGGTAGCAGTGTGAGTATTGTGGTGGTAGCAGTGTGAGTATTGTGGTGGTAGCAGCGAGAGAATTGTGGTGGTAGCAGCGAGAGTAGTGGTAGCAATGTGATCATTGTGGTGGTAGCAGTGTGAGCATTGTGATAGTAGTAGTGTGAGCATTATGGTGGTAACAGTGTGAGTATTATGGTGATAGCAGTGTGAGCATTGTGGTGGCAGCAGTGTGAGTATTGTGGTGGTAACAGTGTGAGTATTGTGGTGGTAGCAGCGAAAGTATTGTTGTGGTAGCAGTGTGAGCATTGTGGTGATAGCAGTGAGAGTATTGTAGTGGTAGCAGTGTGAGCATTGTGGTGGTAGCAGCGAAAGTATTGTGGTGGTAGCAGCGAGAGTATTGTGGTGGTAGCAGAGAGAGCATTGTGGTGGTAGCAACGAAAGTACTGTGGTGGTAGCAGCGAGAGTATTGTGGTGGTAGCAGTGTGAGCATTGTGGTGGTAGCAGCGAAAGTACTGTGGTGGTAGCAGCGAGAGTATTGTGGTGGTAGCAGCGAAAGTACTGTGGTGGTATCAGCGAGAGTATTGTGGTGGTAGCAGCGAGAGTATTGTGGGGGTAGCAGTGTGAGCATTGTGGTGGTAGCAGCGTGAGCATTGTGGTGGTAGCAGTGTGAGTATTGTGGTAGTAGCAGCGAGAGTATTGTGGTGGTAGTAGTGAGTGTGAGCATTGTGGTGGCAGCAGTGTGAGTATTGTGGTGGCAGCAGTGAGTGTGAGTATCGTGGTAGCAGTAGTGTGAGTATCGTTAGTTTGGGAGTGTATATTCACATTGATCATATTTAAGACATATTTTAGTGTTTCTTCTGATGGTTACATGTTCTCATCTCTCGAAAGTTTTCTTTCCAGAGTTTACGGTCGTAGTGAAACGCACAAGTGGTTGGTAACTGGTATATTGACAGAGTCTGTGAGGGGAAAAGGCGCCCAGCCTACCTGTTCCTTTCTAAGCCTGTCGACGAGCGAGGAAGATGCCTGAGGCCTGGCGCTCACATGAGCGGGACTTGTGACGTCACAGCTAGCTAGGGACCTAACTACAATATAGCTGGTACTATGATATACTACACAAGTATAATACATAGGTGTTTAGTACTCTACTGACAGCTCGGTCATGTTACATATGGCGTCTCGACATACAATACAACTCTATAGGCTGAACAGGCAGGTGGCTCTGAGCTGATTCTATACAATAGCAAACACATACATAACTTAGAACTAATCACAGAATTGGTCATAGCATGTAATCGACTGAATGGATTTTATTGTAATCAACTGTAATGGCTCTTATTGTAATGGATTACAAATTATAGTACATTTACAAGGGATAGAATTGATCGATCGATCTGTATTCATGTGTTCTACAGATTCTGAGGAAGAATATATTTACAAAGAAGAAAGTGTTTAACAGAAAGGACAGACCTGGCACGCACAAGTCATACTGTATCTCAGAATTCAGAGGGAACATGAACACAAAAAAATATTCTGGATACTGATCAGCTGATAACAAAACACACAGGTGACAACTTCTTTTAACTTAATCATCTAATTATACAAGCTATGTACATTTAATCTGAATTTTCTATCTATAACTAAGGACTTAGGATCACTATCCTACTGAAGGAATGAACAGGCTCGGTGTAGTGGACTGAACTCTCCCCGGTTGAAATAGTTAACTTTATCCACGAAATATAAGCAATGGAGAAACGGTTCTTACTATCTCTTACTGCATGTAGTAATTACTTGACATACAACACTATATTATGCAAGGGTTTACTGTCAACTAGGATAATATCACTATCTGGAACACGAGGGACAACAACTGACACTCTAGTGAGTACACTAGCCACGACACAAACATCTTTCTGCAAACGACAAGTGACGTCAACAAGAGATAACATTACTAGTTTCAAGTGATCGTTTTCTGATAAGGTGTTCCCTGCAGAGGAACTACCACTCAAGGTTGTCCGGGGTACCTCCGGCACCTGAGATAACTGGACACTATCTTGCATGCCTGAAATTGTAGGTGGGACACAGACAGGAGTGACAGAATTACCAGTGCCTGATCGCTTGGGTACGCTACTAGAAAAAAGCATCGGCTTGAAAGGACTTAATCCAAACTTCGTACTCTTCAGCAGTATGGCAGATCTCGGATTCAAGCTGGCAACCCCAAAATGGTACGATCAAGTCATCAATTTGTGCATGCCATCGTAGGATCAAGCATGCGTAAATCTCATGAAGAATCAGTAGAGATCACAGGAAATAATCTGTCGACGACAAGGAGGAACATAAAATCTCTACCTTGGATAAAGTGGAAGTCACCTCGGACACGGAGGACCAGCACACCACTAAGGGAGGACCATGAGTTGCTTCTACGGAAGGACATGTCTAACTGCTATCCTGAACAAACTAGACCTAATAATATTGACTGACAGATCACTAAACATGAACTGGGCTTTATGAACAGATGCTTGACGTAAGGGCCCTAATGTTGCACTGGAATTTATGTGCAAGCAAGAGGAGGATTGTCATCAGAGAAGGTTTGTTCCACTTCATCCCCAAAACTATCATCGTTGACTACGGAAGCAACACCATCGAGATTCTCTGCCTCGAGATCACACACACAGAGCCTCGAAGGAATTATGAACAGGGATTGAGTACTCGTTACCGTCGATTGTCACCACGGGGCGTTTTGACTGGGGTGCTCGAATTCCCCCGAATTGGAAGAATGAGCCTGGTTCTGGTTATTAGCTTGAGAACCACGACCTGGTTCTGTTGTAGGAACGGCCATGGAAAGATCTAGAGTACTTAAGGTTGTAGAGAGCATTGCACTCAGATGTGTCATGTCCATGTAATCTATAATATATACAATAAGGCAATGCTGACCTGGATTCCCCATCAGTACGACGCTTAGGGTTATTATCAGGACAATTCATTGCAATGTGGCCTCTGTAGCCACAGTTATAGCACGTATGTCTGCTATTGTTGCTGTAGTCACTACGAGCACTATATAACGATGTGTTATTTGGCGTTTTGGAGGCGTGGTTGAAATGATAAGGCTTCGGAGGCTTCTTACTTTATTTGTAATAAAGGTGCGGGTAACAGGCTGCGTGTCTGTGGCCATGGCCAAGGGCCATGCCTTGCGAGAGGGAGAGGAGTAGGCCTGTTCTCTGAGTGTTGTCTGGGCGCCAAGTGAGAGTGGGCCAGGGCGGGTCTGGTAGACGTGGGTACGCCTACCAGGCTTGCCCTCTGGCGGAATACTATGGAAACTAGCATGGCACGAAATATGAACTCAGCTGGCAGACAGCATGGCTGTCTATGCAGACAGTCAGGCTGTCTACAACTACGAGGATACTGATTTGTTATGCTACCTTTAGATGACTGACGTGAGTGATATCTATTGGGACTTTGTGCTGTTGCACAAACAATGGGTGGGACTGAGTGGTTCATATCAGGCAATGCAGACGTTGTAGACCTGCGTTAAGGGAAGGTTCTAGCGGGACACAAATCACGCACATGTACGCGGGCTGCGAGTGTTGCCATTTTAACAGTTAGAGGGTTGGAGGTATAGGCATACAAAGAAGCAGGTGGCATCAACTGCTTAATAGCTCCAAAAGCTGCTAATTTTGCAAACGATATAGTCGTTCGTTTATCCTCATCAGGTATGACGACTGAGGATTGGACTGCTGTAACGAACGAGGATAAAAGGTTATTTAAGCGGAGCGCGAATTCGTTCAAGTAGTGAAACACACAAGTGGTTGGTAACTGGTATATTAACAGAGTCTGTGAGGAGAAAAGGCGCCCAGCCTACCTGTTCTTTTCTAAGCCTGTCGACGAGTGAGGAAGATGACTGAGGCCCAGCGCTTACATGCGCGGGACTCGTGACGTCACAGCTAGCTAGGGATCCTAACTACAATATAGCTGGTACTATGATATACTACACAAGTATGATACATAGGGGTTCAATACTCTACTGACACTAGATGTCCGTCAAGGGAGGTTCCTTGAGGCTGATGAGGGGCTCTTGATCTTACGATGAGAAGAATTCAATCAGAAGAGGACCAGGCAGAACTAAAGAGGGATCTGGACAGGCTGCAGGCCTGGTCCAGCAACTTGCTTCTGGAGTTCAACCCCACCAAGTGCAAAGTCATCAAGATTGGGGAAGGGCAAATAGACCACAGATCATCAACAACCTGATCAAGTTCCATCAACAACTTGATCAAGTTCCATCAACAACTTGATCAAGTTCCATCAACAACTTGATCAAGTTCCGTCAACAACCTGATCAAGTTTCATCAACAACTTGTTCAAGTTCCATCAACAACTTCATCAAGTTGCATCAACAACTTCATCAAGTTCCATCAGGGACTTGTGGGTTGTAAAGTGTTCCAGCCAGGGTATTGTGTCTTATTCAACTAGTGAACGTCCAAAGTTTAACAAAATTTCCGCCCAAATCGAATAAAATCTTTCCATAAAGAGAGGATGAGGTAAAGAAGAAACAATCCAATCAGAGCTCAGGAAGAAAGAAGATAAACAGGAGAAAGAAACAATCATTCAATTACTGAACGGATTACTGATCTTCTTCACCTCCACACAAGAATTATAATGTGGTAATAAAATGAAAAGCCTTGATGATTTTGAGAGTGAAAAGTCAATACTAACAACTTTACTACTTAATTTTATTTTACAGAAATATTGTTAATGTTAAAAGTATTTATTATTAAGGATTTTTGGTAAGAAGTAAACACTTAGCAGAGAAAAATTACATATTTTTTGGGGTAGGCCCGGTTTCTGTTGTGTTATTTAGCCCTAACTACGACAGAAGACAAGTCTGGTAGTGAGTAAGCAGTAAATGTCGTCCTTAAAAAGCATAACATTCCCACACACACGTGAAGTGTAGGAGGAGGGAGGCTGGCACCCCTTGCCACCACCCAGCTGAGCTTCCTCCTGCCACTAATGGCACCCTGTCCTCTCCCAACCAGGTTTTATACCTCATAATATGAAGCTGAAGTAAACGCGCTGGTGTGTGAGTGAGAATGAGCCAGAATATTGGGCAAACAGTGGAGCCTCAGTGGCTGCCACCATGATGCTCTCTGCCTGCCCAGCCAAACTGCTCTTACTTCACTGTGTTCTCTCTTATTTATGTAGTGTTTTGATAAGCAGCCAAGATTATACGTGTTTTGTAAAAGGTATTTATCCCATATTTTAACTGACGAACCAATGTAGAGTTATTTCGTTAATATAACAGGAATTAAAAAAAAACTACGTTTATACACGTAGTTCTCTGGACATATATACACACACTCCTCAGTGGACATATATACACACTCCTCAGTGGACATATATACACACTCCTCAGTGGACATATACACACTCCTCAGTAGACATATATGCACATACTTCTCAGTGGACATATGCACACTCCTCAGTGGACATATATACACATACTCCTCAGTGGACATTACACACACTCCTCAGTGGACATATATACACATACTCCTCAGTGGACATGAATACACTCCTCAGTCGACATATACAGACTCTTCAGTCGACATATATACACATACTCCTCAGTGGACATATATACACATACTCCTCAGTGGACATTCACACACTCCTCAGTGACATATCACACTCCTCAGTGGACATATATACACATACTCCTCAGTGGACTATATTCAGCGACTCCCTCAGTGGACATATATACACATACTCCTCAGTGGACATACATACACATACTCCTCAGTGGACTTATATACACATACTCCTCAGTGGACATATTCACACTCCTCAGTGGACATATATACACTCCTCAGCGGACATATACACAGACTCCTCAGTGGACATGTATACACATACTCCTCAGTGGACATATATACACATACTCCTCAGTGGACATATATACACATACTCCTCAGTGGACATATATACACATACTCCTCAGTGGACATATATACACATACTCCTCAGTGGACATATATACACTCCTCAGTGGACATATACACACTCCTCAGTGGACATATACACACTCCTCAGTAGACATATATACACACTCCTCAGTGGACATATATACATACTCCTCAGTGGACATATACACATACTCCTCAGTGGACATATATACACTCCTAGTGGACATATACACACTCCTCAGTGGACATATACACACTCCTCAGTAGACATATATACACACTCCTCAGTGGACATATACACACTCCTCAGTGGACATATACACACTCCTCAGTGGACATATACATACACACTCCTCAGTGAACATATACACACACATTCCTCAGTGGACATATACACACTCCTTAGTGGACATATACACACTCCTCAGTGGACATATACACACTCCTCAATGAACATATAAACACACACGCCTCAGTGGACATATACACACTCCTCAATGAACATATAAACACACAAGCCTCAGTGGACATATACACACTCCTCAGTGGACATATACACACTCCTCAGTGGACATATACACACTCCTCAGTGGACATATACACACTCCTCAGTGGACATATACACACTCCTCAGTGGACATATACACACTCCTCATGGACATAACACACTCCTCAGTGGACATATACACACTCCTCAGTGGACATATACACACTCCTCAGTGGACATATACACACTCCTCAATGGACATATACACACTCTTCAGTGGACATATATACACACACTCCTCAAATGACTTATACACACACTCCTCAGTGGACATATACACACTCCTCAGTGGACATATACACACATTCCTCAGTGGACATATACACAAACTCCTCAGTGGACATATACACACACACACACACACACACTCCTCAGTGGACATATACACACACACACTCCTCACTGGACATATACACACACTCCTCAGTGGACATATACACACACACTCCTCAGTGGACATATACACACTCCTCAGTGGACATGTACACACTCCTCAAGTGGACATATACACACACTCCTCAGTGGACATATACACACTCCTCAGTGGACATATACACACACACTCCTCAGTGGACATATACACACTCCTCAGTGGACATATACACACTCCTCAGTGGACATATACACACACACTCCTCAGTGGACATATACACACTCCTCAGTGGACATGTACACACTCCTCAGTGGACATATACACACATTCCTCAGTGGACATATACACACACTCCTCAGTGGACATATACACACACACACACACACACTCCTCAGTGGACATATACACACACACACACTCCTCACTGGACATATACACACACTCCTCAGTGGACATATACACACACACTCCTCAGTGGACATATACACACTCCTCAGTGGACATGTACACACTCCTCAGTGGACATATACACACTCCTCAGTGGACATGTACACACTCCTCAGTGGACATATACACACACACTCCTAGTGGACATATACACACCCTCAGTGGACATATACACAACACTCCTCAGTGGACATATACACACTCCTCAGTGGACATGTACACACTCCTCAGTGGACATATACACACACACTCCTCAGTGGACATATACACACTCCTCAGTGGACATATACACACACACTCCTCAGTGGACATATACACACTCCTCAGTGGACATATACACACTCCTCAGTGGACATATACACACACACTCCTCAGTGGACATATACACACTCCTCAGTGGACATATACACACTCCTCAGTGGATATATACACACTCCTCAATGGACATATACACACTCCTCAGTGGACATATACACACTCCTCAGTGGACATATACACACACACTCCTCAGTGGACATATACACACTCCTCAGTGGATATACACACACTCCTCAGTAAACATATTCACAACCTATACAAATAACCCGCACATAGGACAGAGTAGCCTACGACGACGTTTCGGTCCGCCTTGGACCATTTACAAAGTCACACTTAACACAAAACAAGCGATGGAGCCAGTATATATAGACCAGCTGTCAGGGACGGGATAAGAGAGGTGGGAGGAGTAGTAGTGGTTAGGCAGGTAGTGGAAGTAGTAATAGATGTAGTACCACTACTACCACTACCTGCCTCACTGCTACCACTACCTGCCTCACTACTACCCCTACCTGCCTCACTACTACCACTACCTGCCTCACTACTACCCCTACCTGCCTCACTACTACCACTACCTGCCTCACTACTACCCCTACCTGCCTCACTACTACCCCTACCTGCCTCACTACTACCCCTACCTGCCTCACTACTACCACTACCTGCCTCACTACTACCACTACCTGCCTCACTACTACCACTACCTGCCTCACTACTACCACTACCTGCCTCACTACTACCACTACCTGCCTCACTACTACCACTACCTGCCTCACTACTACCACTACCTGCCTCACTACTACCACTACCTGCCTCACTACTACCACTACCTGCCTCACTACTACCCCTACCTGCCTCACTACTACCACTACCTGCCTCACTGCTACCACTACCTGCCTCACTACTACCCTACCTGCCTCACTACTACCCCTACCTGCCTCACTACTACCACTACCTGCCTCACTACTACCACTACCTGCCTCACTACTACCACTACCTGCCTCACTGCTACCACTACTCCTCCTCTTACCTCTCTAGTCCCGTCCCTGCCAGCTGGCCTTTATATACTGGCTCCATCTCTCTTTTCTGTTAGTGTGACTTTGTAAATGGTCCAAGTCAGACCGAAACGTCGTCGTAAGCTCCTCCTCTCCCTTGTGCGGGTTATCTGTGTATTGTTTCAGTCACGGCATTTTGCGTTTTGGTTCTCTATATACACAACCTCTCAGTCTCCTATGAGTAGAGTATTTGCGTATGTGTACGACTGAGAGTAGCAGTGTATATAAACATGGATAAGTGTATATACACTTATCTCAGTATATATACACCTCCACTTTAATCTCTAAAGTTAGGGGATAAAATATTCTTGACTGGTATTGTCGAGGTGAAACGCATTCTTAATGACCCTTGTGCAGTAGACAGACTTTAAACCCAACAATTCAGCCAAGTTTTTATGTCTTTCTTTAAATATAACGAAGGGGATTAATTTTCATTAAACAAAAGTATCGTAACTACCACCAACGCTGGAAACCTTCAATAAATAACGAAAGAAACACGTACATTATTATTTTTTTAAGTTGCTCCAATTATGCTTCTCTAATTATGCTGCTCTGGGACGAGGAGAGATGAAAAGATATTAACATGGGTGTATGTTAATTATGTTAATCCCACGGATGTTGATTATGTTAATCCGGGGCGCTCGCTTCTTCCTCGAGTGTGTTGTTAACTTTCTTTATCTTCGTATTAACCCAGCAACTCACGTCCGCTACCAGCACCAACAACCATCCCTGTACTACCACCATTTGTGTATTGCCGCAATTCATGAATCAGTCTATAACTATTCCTGGGGAACAATTGTTTAGAGATATGTTAGTTACTTCTGCTCACCTCACTCATTAAACAAAAAACAATATACAGGCGTGTTGCATTGGCTTATGAAGACGTTTTACCCACCAAAAACTATCAGATCGTAAAGAGAACACATAAGACATACGTGTAAAAATGTAATGCCTATTCATATGTGACTTCATTCTTTCACTTCGGGACATCTTTCTATATATATATATATATATATATATATATATATATATATTCCTCCCTGGGCACTCGACTCGACCCACAGGCCATTCGGATTGGTGTTGCTCTTCGCCTAGCCGCCACCATCCTCACCAAACATAGGTGTATTTGCGGCAGGGCGACGGCTGATCAATTCGGACTTCATGGTCTCGTGTGTCACACATCAGAAGGAAAGCATGCTAGACATGAGGATGTCAACGACATCATAAAGAGAAGCCTCGCCACAGCCCGTTGCCCAGCCCAACGGGAATTGCAAGTGACATGAGTAAATTTGCTGATGATACAAAAATAGGCCGTATAATTCATTCTGAGGAGGATACCAGTGAACTCCAGGAGGATTTGGATAAATTAATGTCTTGGTCTGAAAAGTGGCAGATGAAGTTCAATGTGGACAAGTGTAAGGTGCTAGTCGTTGGTAATGAAAATATCCCTCAATTTATAAACTAGGTGAAGTTGAGCTTGATCATACAGAATGTGAAAAGACTTGGGAGTCATGGTAAACAGAAATCTAAAGCCAAGACAACAGTGCCTAAGTGTGCGCAATAAGGCTAACAGATTACTAGGATTTATTTCAAGAAGTATAAGCAACAGAAGTCCAAAAGTTTTTTACAGCTCTATACATCACTAGTGAGACCTCATTTGGATTATGCAGCTCAGTTTTGGTCTCCTTATACAGGATGGATATAGATTCATTGGAGAACATACAAAGAAGAATGACTAAAATGATTTACAGTATAAGAAATCTCCCGTATGAAGATAGACTTAGAGCGTTGAATCTCCACTCTCTGGAGAGACGTAGAATGAGGAGATATCATCGAGGTGTACAAGTGGATGATGGGCATAAACAAAGGAGATATTAATAAAATACTGAGGATATCGAACCAAGTAAGAACCAGAAATAACGGATTTAAATTGGATAAATTTAGATTTAGAAAGGACATAGGCAAGTACTGGTTTTCGAACAGAGTTGTAGATGCGTGGAACAATCTTCCGATTAGGGTGATAGAGGCTAGGACCTTGGGTGGCTTTAAAAAGAGATTGGACAAATATATGAGTGGGAGGGGCTGGGTTTGATTAGTGTCGTGAGTACAGGAGTAAATTCTTAGGTAGTGGTGGTTTTGATAAGGACCTGCCTTGTATGGGCCAGTAGGCCTTCTGCAGTGTTCCTCCATTCTTATGTTCTTATGTAACCCCAAGTGCAGAGGTCTGATGGAAGTCAAAAGCGTCCTGATGGAGCCACTATGCTACCCTGGAAAGATGGTAAGCAGACTGCTTGGGACTACACCTGTGCCGCCACAATGGCAGACACCTACTTGCCATACTCCGTAGCTGAAGGGGGTGGAGCTGTCAGCCACAGGGAGACCCAGAAGACCCGCAAATATGAAGGCCTTCCCCTTGCTATAATTTCATCCCAATAGGGACGGAGACCCTTGGAGCATGGGGCAAGTGTGCTCTAAAGTTTCTCAAAGAGCTGTGTGAAAAACTCATCACAGAAACCAAGGACCACAGGGCGGCCAGCTTCCTCTTTCAGAGACTCAGTGTTGCGATCCAGAGGAGAAATACCTGCAGCATTCTGGGCACGCGGCCCACTGCCGGGGAGCTGGATGAAGTATTTGAGATGTAGCTTTGAGTTGTTATCTATGTTGTTTTACTCCCTATTGTATTCTTGTCAATGTATTTTGTCAATGTATTTTGTCTTTAAATAAAGTATATAGAAAATACTATAGGGGGTGGTAGGAAAAAAAATTCAAACAGCTTCAGGGAGAACTTTGAGTTTTCCCTGAGGATGAGGGTAGGCAAAACAGTTTCAGAGGTGGTACCTCCCTATATTATATATATATACATATATATATATACCAGGGTGCCAGAGGTATGGCCGCCCGTCACAGTAGGTGCTGGCAGAAGCACCGGTTTTTTTCTCCAACACGCAAGTTATACTTTTGTACCATACTGATCATTATTACTCTGTTTAATCATCTTCCAGTGGTCTGTCTCGCGTAACCCAAATAATCCCTACAGGATTCGTTAAATAAGTGACACTGGATCTCGTCAGATCCAAGAAATAAGGGAACCATTGACCGGATTCAAAACTGGTATCCTCGACCGGATTCAATAAGCGGACGGAGTTTTAGGGGACCTTATCAAACACCCAAACAATAACAATAACTTAAAGCAGTAAGATTGTCCAAACACTTACACATGCAAATAAAATAGATACGATACAAATAGACGGATCACCACTTCAGGGAAGCTATTAGTAGAATATACAATAAAACAACCAACAAAATCAATCATGAAACCCTGTGTAGTATGCAACCAAACAAACAAACGTTCCACTGCATGGATTACATGCAACTTCTGTGGTAAATGCTGCCACGCCCCTTGTGTAGGCATTCAAGAATCTACTACACGAGATATTAAACAAGGGAAGTGTTTTTGGGTATGTCCAAATGAGACCGAACTGTGGAATAAAATCACATCAATATTAAAAGATGACAACACCAAATCGGACTTCATAAAAAACATGACAGCTTTCTATGACAGTTGGGAAAGTAAAAAATCTGGACCAGATGGTGCTACCGCCCCTGGTACAGATGTTGAAATGGTAGACAGTAACTGTAAGAATGGAGAAATAAATGATGGTGACCTGAAGAGGGACAGGAGCTCTAGTGAAATAAATGATGGGGAAACAGGTGTAGACAAGGACACACAAAAAACAGTGTTACAAACTAGCAATACCACGGTAGATAGTAAACAAGGGGATGCCCAGGGAAATACTGAAGATAAATTACCAGAAACAGTTGAAGGCTCCATTGTTAGCACTAGTGTCGAAGACAGACACGAGACAGGAACACACCCACCAATGGGGAACACAGTCACAAAAAACCAGGGCAAACGGAAACCAGGCCTATGTGAATATTATGCACTTGGTATCTGCAGGCATGGAAAATCTGGGAAATCAGATGGGACATGCAATTATGATCACCCAAGAAAATGCCGTGCCCATATGAAAACAGGCAAATGCAACCTCCAGTCCTGTAAGTTTTTCCACCCTGAAATGTGCCACACATCAATTCAGGAAAGACAGTGATATAACTTATATTGCCAGGCATACCACCTAAAGGGTACGAGGCGACACAGAACATCCAGACCATGGCAAAACCTGGGTAGCCACAGCCACTCCGGAGAGAGAGGTTTTTTAGTGCCAGGAAGGGAAAAAAGCTGGCAGGAAATGACAGAAATTGTACACCAACTGCAATAATTTCTGGAGTGGAATCACAGTCAATGGCCTTCACTCCAATACAACAGATATTAGTGCCAGGAAAAAAAGACCCCCATACCACCAATACCACCAATCCAACGACATTCATCTTTGCAAATATACAGGGTCTAAAGCCAGCAACAAACAACAAGGTACCTTACATTCGTGGACTGCGGCTTTCACAGAGACCCACATAAGAGATCACTTGGACAATGAAATATGGATCCCGGGCTACAACCTATACAGGTGTGACAGAGTGAACAGGCAAAAAAGGGGGGTTGGCCTGTATATCACAGAGTCACTTATATGTTCAGAACTACTAAATGCCTCAAATGATGTAGTTGAAGTATCAGCAATAAAGGTCGAGAATCAAAACCTGGTCATCGTGGTTGTATACAAGCCTCCGGATGCAACGTCCCAACAATTCCAGGAACAGCTTCTGAAAATTGACCACTGTCTGGAAAATCTTCCAGCTCCTGCCCCCAACATCTTGCTACTGGGGGATTTCAACCTAAGGCACCTAAAATGGAGGAACATTGCAAACAATGTGGTAGCAGAGATAACACCAGGAGGCAGCTCAGATGAAAACTCGCACACGCATGAACTTTTAAAGCTCTGCACCAAATTCACCTTAAACCAGCAAATAGTAGAGCCCACAAGATTGGAGAATACGCTGGACCTCATCTTCACTAACAATGATGATCTGATACGAAATGTCATCATATCAAAAACAATATACTCAGATCACAACATAATAGAGGTCCAGACATGCATGCGGGAAGCCCCAAATCAACAAAATGTGATCAGCCGCGAGGGAGCCTTCTCCAAATTCAACTTCAATAACAAAAACATAAGGTGGGACCAAGTAAACCAAGTCCTAAAT
This sequence comes from Cherax destructor, assembly GCA_009830355.1. NCBI lineage: Eukaryota > Metazoa > Arthropoda > Malacostraca > Decapoda > Parastacidae > Cherax > Cherax destructor. Next base: position 30,166 of record WNWK01004478.1, on the reverse strand, counting down.
GATATAAACTAGGAAGATTGCCTAAGCATCACGGATCCTAACCTATGTCTAGAACAAATTAACTCTGTGGCACTTGAGGTTTGCTCAAGGCAAATTCCCTTAAGGAAAAGGAGGAGAAGATGCAAACTAGAAAGAGAGAGGTGCTCCCTATACAGGCGAAGGCAAAGAATAACAGAGCGGCTACAGGAGGCTAATATATCTGAAATACGAAGGGAGACACTAGTCAGAGAAATAGCAAACATCGAATTAAAACTAAAGGAATCTTACAGGAATCAAGAAACGCGGGAAGAACAAAAGCCATAAATGAAATTGAAAGAAACCCAAAGTATTTTTTTTCTTATGCAAAATCAAAGTCGAGAACAACAACCAGTATTGGGCCCCTACTTAAACGGGATGGGTCCTACATAGATGTCAGCAAGGAAATGAGTGAGTTACTTAAGTCCCAGTATGACTCAGTTTTTAGCGAGCTGCTAATCAGACTGAAAATCGAAGACCTAAATGAATTTTTTATGAGAGTGCCACAGAACTTGACAGACGCATGCCTATCTGACATCACCCCGACGCCAAATGACTTCGAAAAGGCAATAAATGACATGCCCATGCACTCCGCTCCAGGCCCAGACTCGTGGAACTCCGTGTTCATCAAGAACTGCAAGAAGCCCCTATCACGTGCTTTTAACATCCTATGGAGAGGAGCATGGACACTGGGGTCGTCCGCAGTTACTAAAAACAACAGACATAGCCCCACTCACAAAGGGGCAGTAAAGCAATAGCAAAGAACTACAGACCAATAACGCTAACGTCCCATATCATAAAAATCTTTGAAAGGGTTCTAAGAAGCAAGATCGCCACTCATCTTGATACCCATCAATTGCACAACCCAGGGCAGCATGGGTTTAGAGCAGGTCGCTCCTGTCTGTCCCAACTACTGGACCACTACGACAAGGTCCTGGATTCTCTAGAAGACAAACAGAATGCAGATGTTATATACACAGACTTTGCAAAAGCCTTTGACAAGTGTGACCATGGTGTAATAGCACACAAAATGCGTGATAAAGGAATAACAGGAAAAGTTGGTAGATGGATCTATAATTTCCTAACAAGTAGAACACAAAGAGTAGTAGTCAACAGAGTAAAGTCTGAGGCAGCTACTGTGAAAAGCTCTGTTCCACAAGGCACAGTACTCGCTCCTATCCTATTCCTCATCCTCATATCGGACATAGACAGGGATATAAGCCACAGTTCCGTGTCTTCCTTTGCAGATGACACCCGAATCTGTATGACAGTGTCCACCGTTGAAGACACTGCAAGACTCCAAGCAGACATAAACCAAATCTTTAAATGGGCTGCAGAAAACAATATGAAGTTCAATGATGAGAAATTTCAATTACTCAGATATGGAAAACGTGAAGAAATTAAAATCTCATCGGAGTACAAAATTAATTCCAACCACACAATAGAGCGAAAAACTAATGTCAAAGACCTGGGAGTGATCATGTCAGAGGATCTCACCTTTAAGGACCATAACACCGTAGCAATTGCATGCCAAGCCCATGTTGACACTTTACAGATCGCTTGTTCTATCTAGGCTGGAATATTGCTGCACACTAACTGCACCTTTCAAGGCAGGTGAAATTGCTGACCTTGAAAATGTGCAGAGAACCTTCACGGCACGCATAACTGCGATAAACCACCTCAATTACTGGGAACGCTTGAAGTTTCTAAACCTGTACTCTCTAGAACGCAGGCGGGAGAGATACATTATTATATACACATGGAAAACTCTCGAGGGATTAGTACCAAACTTGCACACGAGAGTCACTCCCTACGAAAGCAAAAGACTCGGCAGGCGATGTAACTTTCCCCCAATGAAGAGCAGGGGTGCCAATAGCACGTTGAGGGACAACACAATAAGTGTCAGGGGCCCAAGATTGTTCAACTGCCTCCCAGCATACATCAGGGGGATTACCAACAAACCCCTGGCTGTCTTCAAGCAGGCACTGGACAGGCACCTAAAGTCGGTACCTGACCAGCCAGGCTGTGGTTCGTACGTTGGACTGCGTGCGGCCAGCAGTAACAGCCTGGTTGATCAGGCTCTGGTCCAACATGAGGCCTGGTCACAGACCGGGCCGCAGGGGCGTTGACCCCTGGAATTCTCTCCATGTAAACTCCAGGTATATATATATATATATATATATATATATATATATATATATAGTATTCTTGAAGTGAAAGAATGAAGTCACATGTGAGTAGGCAGCCGAGTAGGCGAGGTTAGGTGAAGGCAGTGTTAGGTATCCTTTCCTTCCTACCTACCTACCTGCCTATTCCCCATCTTCCAGTTTCCTTCTCTTCCTTCTTATTCTTGCCTCTTACACACTGACTGCTTTCTTGGGTTCCCTCTAGCAAAAGAGGCAGTAGTAGTAGTAGTAGTAGTAGTAGTAGTAGTAGTAGTAGTAGTAGTAGTAGTAGTCAGTAGTAGTACGTAGTAGTAGTAGTAGTAGTAGTAGTAGTAGTAGTAGTTAGTAGTAGTAGTCGTAGTAGTAGTAGTAGTAGTAGTAGTAGTAGTAGTAGTAGTAGTAGTAGTAGTAGTAGTAGTAGTAGTAGTAGTAGTAGTAGTAGTAGTAGTAGTAGTAGTAGTAGTAGTAGTAGTAGTAGTAGTAGTAGTAGTAGTAGTAGTAGTAGTAGTAGTAGTAGGAGCAGGTGCGAATGATCCTCACCAAGACTCAGGGGATTGTGAATGCTCTAGTCTTGAAACATTGTACTGATTGTAGCTATTACTGTTGATTGTCAACATAATCTGCGGCGACTTATCATCAAAGAAAATGCCAGTGGCGGCAGATTGTGTTTATAGTCGGCAGTAATAGCCACAATCATTATAATTTCTGGGAAGTGTTAGAGATGCTTTATGTCTCTGAAGATGATCCTGGGATCATCTAACCTTACTTACTCGGCTATTTACTCACATGTGACTATTTTTTTTCACCTAAGGGATTCTCATTAAATCCTATACGACTTCTGTTCATCCCTTTGTATATATACTATACCCATGACTCACGAAATCGTAATGACACGATTGCAAACAAACCATACCACGGGTGGGGTTCGAACCCGTGGTATGGTATGTTTACTATACCCATGTCTTATTCTCTGCGCGAATTGATTACGACTCAGGCGGTGAAAAGTCATTTGTAAAATCCCATAACACACATTGTGTCTTATGTACACACTCTCTGTATATTCTACAATTGTGTTACGACGTCATTAATGCTGACATCAGTAACTCTTTTCACAGCACTGTGATACTGACTTCAGTAAATCTGCTGACATCAATAACTCTACAAATAGCACTGATAATGCTGCCCACGTCAATCATGCCGACATCAATAACTCTGCCCACGTCAATCATGCCGACATCAATAACTCTGCCCACGTCAATCATGCCGACATCAATAACTCTGCCCACGTCAATCATGCCGACATCAATAAGTCTACCCACGTCAACACTTCAGCAGAGTTGCTGTGTTATAAAACACTCGTGAAAACTATTGTAATGAAATAATTTATGATTTTTATTTCAATAAAGCGTTGGCCCAGTGTTAAACTGTTTCATATGAATATTTGAGAGCAACGCGCGGCTATATCACCATTGTATATTTGCACACATGATCAACCGGAACCAATTTCCATTGGGGTTCCAACATTCCGTTGAAATAAAAAAAAAATTTAATGCATGATTAAATTCAAGCTGTAACTAAAATATTATGTATAATTAATGTCTAACTACTGTATTTTTATTAGTTAATGTATAACAGTAACTATTGTTTTTTTTATTATTAAATTCATGCTGTAACTAAAGTATTAAGTACGATTAATTTCCATCAATAACTAAAATAATATTGATTAAATTCAAGCAGTAACTAAAATATTATTTATTAATGAGTTTAAGCTCTAAAGTGTTATGTTAAAGACAAGCAGTTACTATAGTATTATTTATTACTATATAACAGACGGAGGATGAAGCCTGCACACTTCCTGAACAACAGACACGGGTTTAAGCATGTCACATTAACTATAATAATTATAATATGAAGAGTGGTACACTTGACCTGGAGTGAGTGCATCTGGACACAGAGTTCCTTGCACACCACTTTCCCCATGAATTGCAAAACACGAGTGTATAAAACTCTTGATTATTGTGGAATGCATTTCTACCGCACTAAGAATGTCCGTGACCTCCGAAACACTTTACTGCATTAGTAGATAGCAACACGCGACCCCTGCCACGAGTTTTGAGACACGGTAAATGCATTCGTATACCCGGAGGGTGTCAACGCCCCAGCGGCCCGGCCCATGATCAGGTTTCAACTACAGCAGACTGTGCTGATCACAGTTGGACTATTCTACACTATTACCGTATTTGTAATGCCTCTGCATCATTGTTTCTTGTTCAGTTTGTACGATCTGCTATTCATTTGCGATTTAGCAAAATCACGGACCTCATACAAGGCCCACGGCCCACTATTTGAGAACCGCTGCAGTGTAGACCGCTGGTGCATGACATACTCACCGTTGTCATGCTGGTGATGCTGGGGAATCAAGTGATATAAATAAAATGATGCAGCAAATGTAACACGAGCAGGAATTTACACTTGATAATGGTCTTGCTACTAGTGTCTAATGTGTCTGCTGCTGCTGCTTCCTCTTATGTTGCGTCTGCTGCTGTTCATGTTGCTGCTCGTCTGCTGCTGCTACTACTACTACTATTGTTACTGCTCCTGCTTCCGCTACCGCTGTTGCTGTTGTTGTTTATATTGTTACTATACACAAATAAACCGCACATAGAAGAGATAACCTTACGACGACGTGTCAGTCCGACTTTGGACCATTTACAAAGTCACTAACACAAGAGATTGAGAGAGCCACTCTATATAGGTGAGGGGGGCAAGGACGAGACAAAGAGAGATAGAAAGAGAGGTAGTGGTAGTGGTAAGGCTGGTAGTGGAAGCAGTAGTAGAAGAAATAGTGGTAGTAGAAAGTAGGAAGAATAGTTTAGTGGCACAAGAAAGGGGAGTGAAGGGTGAAGGGAGGCAACAGTAATGTTGTTAATTTGCTGCTGCTGCTGATGTTGATGTTGATGCTGCTGCTGCTGCTGCTGCTGCTGCTGCTGCTGCTGCTACTTCTACTTGTGCTGCTTCCTTCTAGCAGGTGATTCATATATATCATTAATATCATGAAGTTACTGTACATTGTGGTAATATTTATCTCTGGTTCACCCTACTGATGTCTTCCTCACCCTTACTGTGTCTTGATGTCTTCCTCACCCTTATTGTGTCTTGATGTCTTCCTCACCCTTATTGTGTCTTGATGTCTTCCTCACCCTTACTGTGTCTTGATGTCTTCCTCACCCTTATTGTGTCTTGATGTCTTCCTCACCCTTACTGTGTCTTGATGTCTTCCTCACCCTTACTGTGTCTTGATGTCTTCCTCACCCTTACTGTGTCTTGATGTCTTCCTCACCCTTACTGTGTCTTCATGTCTCCCGCAATATATACATAGAGATGCATGTCTGTGTAAACACTCTGAGAGATGCACACTTGTCTGTGAATGTAAACTGAGATATGCGCACCTGTCTGTGAATGTACACAGATGCACACTTCTGTGTATTTACAGAGATGCATATCTGTGTATATACATAGATTCACCTGTCCGTTTACAGAGATGCACACCTATGCATTTACAGAGATGCACACATGTATATTTACAGAGATATACAGCTATGCATTTACAGAGATGCACACATGTATATTTACAGAGATATACAGCTATGCATTTACAGAGATGCACACATGTGTATTTACAGAAATGTACACCTATGTGTATGCATTGCTGCTTAAGGAGTGAGTTACAAGAAGGATAAAAAATTGGCTACTTGCATATTATGTATATTAAATATTAAAAAAACACTTCGTATCTATTTTTTGTATTATATTTTTATATTTTTTGTTAATAAAACATCAGATTTGTAATAAGGTAATAAATGAACGTGATAAATATTGTTTTATGAAATAAAATGTTTTAATTATTTTATGCTAATTTTGTGAAAATTATGAACTTCGTTGATTGCATGAATATGGATATAACACCACTGCTGCTGCACACTAGAGTGTAAACAATAAATATGTGTACATAGTTCACCTCACTTACACACTTGCTACCAGGTGAAAAGGAGAAATTTTGTGGTCCAGTGGATAGAGGGCTGGGCGTAGCGATGCAGGATCGAATCCTGGCCAGCCGCAGCTCTGTTAATGATATATATATATATATATATATATATATATATATATATATATATATATATATATATATATATATATATATATATATATATATATTAGTTTCTGGAGACACGAACTGGGACAAGTGAGATGAGCCAAGCAAGCAGGCTAGGGGCACCTTCAGCAAGATAGTTTTCAACTAACCACAAACTGTGACTTAGGAAAGTTGCCATTCTTAACAGAAAACATCTACCAGTGAAACAGCCTTGGCAAAGTCTAGCTCTTGTCCCCTTGTATCGCTGATGAGCCGGAAAAGTTATGAATGTCTGTAACAATTCAAAGCTGTTTTTCGGAGATTATGTGTAACTTTTTTTGTTTTAACGACTGACAACAGAAGCATGTTATAGCCAAGAGGTCTCCTCTTAGTGTAGTTCTCTCCAGGCTCTTCAGGGACCCTCTTTAGGACAACTATTTTTCTTGCTCTCTTCCTTTCAACATTACGCTGTAATAGAAAAACCTCAACATAGTGGAAGCTTCCATTCCCGTCACTCTGGCAGAAGAAACAGATGGCGCCATCTCTTTCCTTGATGTTCCTTATGAAACATAGGAATCATCATTTTAAAGTGTATAGGAAGCACAACAATAACAAAAAGGACCTTATATGCTACTATTCTCGCCCCGACTTCAACATTGCCAGTTATATCTCCGGCTCTCTTGCTGCCCTTATGTTCCTGCTCCATTTCACCTCTGTCGGGGTTAGACAAGATTGATCGTAATCCTTAATCTGACTCTAGCTTAGACGCATGCTTCTTCCCGCTGCCACCACTGCTCAGACCACTGCCCTCCCACACTGTGCAGATTCAACACACTGCCTCACACCTAATACAACCGGTGTCAATACGGTGTCAATACGGTATCATGTGGAGAGAAATGGTATAAAATACCGTCACGATGGATAAAGGCACAAATACAGAACAATGAGAAGCTTTATTTAGTAAATACATTATACCGCACTTGTGTCTTTATCCACGATATAATGTGTAGGATAAAGCAAAGTTTACGTTGCTAAAATTTCCAGTGATATCCCAGCTAGAATCTCAGAATACATATATTCCTGCAGAATACAAAACCTTAATAACGCCTATGTAAACCACAGAGACAAATCTAACCCTCTCATAGACTGGGAGAGATATTGTCTCACGTGAAAAGTACAAATATAGAAGACAATGTATAGAAGCAGCTGCTATAGAATACCAAAACATCACTGAAGAGAACGGAGGATCATTACAGGTTACATTTCCACTCGCACATTTACTATATTCAAAATCCTACGAACACATCTTGTTCCACCAACGCACCTAATTCCATCGTTAGTCCAGTAGCCCTACTGTAGTGCTTCTCGGCCCTCGTAATTACTAAGTCGGCCTTACCTCTTTCTGCCTCTCGTGTTTCACATTTCTAACAAGTCTGGTGGCCGCTGTTCATTATAATTTGTGTTGTGGGAACAACGTAGAGAAAAATCTCACTTGTAGCAACGTGTATTGCTGAGCAAACATGGACGTCACTGAATTAGATAAAAGACACAAAATCTTAACAGCTTTTATCTAATTCAGTGACGTCCATGTTTGCTACAGCTTGTCCCTGGCGCAGTATATAATGTTGTCCCTGGCGCAGTATATAATGTTGTCCCTGGCGCAGTATATAATGTTGTCCCTGGCGCAGTATATAATGTTGAACGACTTGTGAAGGAGCAACTTTGACTTCCTCAGCTGAGAAAGTTTTCCAGCTTGGTAACCTTCACTAATTCTCTAAATTGTATCAAGAGATCAGTTAGTGCGAGTGACGCCAAACTACTACCCCCTCTCCACGACCCTCCCTCCAAGACCCTCCCTTCACGACCCTCCGTGTACGACCCTCCCTTCACTACCCTCTCTCCACGACCCTCCCTCCAAGACCTTCCCTTCACGACCCTCCGTGTACGACCCTCCCTTCACTACCATCTCTCCACGACCCTCCCTCCGTTCACGACCCTCCGTGTACGACCTCCCTTCACTACCCTCTCTCCACGACCCTCCCTCCGTTCACGACCCTCCCTCCACGACCCACCCTCCCTCCGTTCACGACCCTTCATCCAAGACCACCCCTCCGTTCACGACCCTCCCTCCACGACCTCCCTCCGTTTTCGACCCTTCCTTCCCGACCCTCCCTTCACGACCCCTCAATACACGAACCTCCCTTCACGACCCCTCAATACACGAACCTCCCTTCACGACCCCTCAATACACGAACCTCCCTTCACGACCCCTCAATACACGAACCTCCATTCACGACCCCTCAATACACGAACCTCCCTTCACGACCCTACCTTCAAGACCCTTCCTTCACGACCCTACCTTCAAGACCCTTCCTTCACGACCTTCCGTTCACGACCTTCCCTCCACGAACCTCTTTTCACGACCCTCCCTTCACGATCCCTCCTTCCATGACCTTCCCTTCACTACCCTCCCTCCACGACCCTCCCTTCACGACCCCAGCCTTCACGACCCCTCCCTCCATAACCCTCCCTTCACGACCCTCCCTTTATGACCCCTCCCATCACAACCCTTCCTTCACGACCTCCCTTCACGACTCCTCCCTTCACGACCCTCCCTCCACGACCCTTCCCTCCACGACCCTCCAGGGTCACCTGTATCAATTATGCTTTGACTTTCAATGTCTTACTCATGTATAAAAGAGCCCTGAGTGGCCCTGAGTGGCCCTGAGAGGCCCTTCCCTGACCCCAGGACATTTCACCACCGACCCTGCGCCATCCTTTACCCTGGGACATACACACTTTCCTTGGGCCGCCATACCCCGCCCTGCGCCGCCCTCCACCGCCCCTTGGTCGCCGTGGGCCGCCCTCCTCCACCCAGGGCCACCCTTCTTCATCCCTGGGTCACCTCCTCCGCCGCTGGGCAACCTCCTTTCCCCTGGGTCGCTCTCCTACGCCCCTGGGCAACCTACTTTCCCCTGGGAAGCCCTCCTCCACCCCTGTGCCACCTCCTTTCCCTTGGTCCGCATTTCTCCACGATGGGCCGCCATACACAGCCCCTTTGCCGCCCTGGGCATCCCTCCTACGCCCCGAGCCGCCCCGGGTTACCACCTTCATCTTTGATTTGTTGTGGTGTAGAGAATAATTTATTGACCAATTTAGCGGTGGTGTGAGGAGGCAGCTATGTTTATTGTTCCCTCTTATCAATGTCTCTAATATTTCATCTTCAATATTACACCACCCCCCCCTTCCCAAGCTTACAGTAATATATCCTTGTTAATATAAGCTTACAGTAATATATCCTTGTTAATAGAAGCTTACAGTAATATATTCTTGTTAATATAAGCTTACAGTAATATATCCTTGTTAATACAAGCTTAAAGTAATATTTCATTGTTAATATAAGCTTAAAGTAATATATCTTTGTTAATGCAAGTTAAAACTAATATGTCCTTGTTATTATAAGGACCTGATGACCCTGCTGTGACCTCCAGCTTGTACATTGTAAAGCCTGACGACCCAAAGAGGGTCAATAAAGCTGCAAATCACCTGTACAATCACATAGAAGATTACTCTACCAATAAGTGAAGATTATAGAAAGCATATATATATATATATATATATATATATATATATATATATATATATATATATATATATATATATATATATATATATATTTATTAAATTTACACATCTCAGTGTATGTACACAGATATACCTCTCGGTGTACACACAGTGATATTGAATCTCAAGGTATATATACTGGGAGATACACAATTTTCACAGTATATTCCCAAGGGTGAATCCATTTAGGCAAGCAAGCTTCCACTCGCAGGTGTTTATAAGCTAACACTCGCAGGTATTTACAAGCTCCCACTCGCAAGTGTTTACAAGTTCCCACTCACAGGTGTTTACAAGTTCCCACTCACAGGTGTTTACAAGTTCCCACTCGCAGGTGTTTACCAGTTCCCACTCGCAGGTGTTTACCAGCACGCATTCGCAGGTGTTTACCAGCTCCCACTTAGTCAAAGGAAATTGTTTGATTATATTAAGTAATAAAGTTGTGGAGAGTTAACTTTTTATAATTACGTAGGAGAGTTTGGCCACATTAAGCCGTATTTAGTATATGTAATTGTCCAGCGTAATAATAATTATTCTACTAAAATAATAATAATAGTAATAAAATAAACAATGCGGAAATAATTATTAATTTTAAATATACCACACACACGCACACACTCACTCGACCTCTGCAACCACAATTAGGTGAGTACACACGCATACACACACATACATACACACACATGCACACACACACATCAATCACACACACACACACACATACACACACATCACACACACACACACACACATTGGAGTATGCAGCACCTGTCTGGAACCCACACCTAGCCAAGCACGTAAGGAAACTAGAGAAAGTGCAAAGGTTTGCAACAAGACTAGTCCCGGAGCTAAGGGGTATGTCCTACAAGGAGAGGTTAAGGGAAATCGTCCTGACGACACCGGAGGACAGGGGAGATAGGGGGGATATAATAACGACATATAAAATAATGAGAGGAATCGACAAGGTGGACAGAAACAGGATGTTCCAGAGATGGGACACAGCAACAAAGAGTTACAGTTGGAAGTTGAAGACTCAGATGAATCACAGGGATGTTAGGAAGTATTTCTTCAGTCACAGAGTGGTCAGGAAGTGGAATAGTTTGTGAAGTGATGTAGTAGAGGCAGGATCCATACATAGCTTTAAGAACAGGTATGATAAAGTTCATGGAGCAGGAAGAGTGACCTAGCAGCGACCAGTGAATAGGCGGGGCCAGGAGCTGTGACTCGACCTCTGCAACCACAACTAGGTGAGTACACACACACACACACACACAATATATATATATATATATATATATATATATATATATATATATATATATATATATATATATATATATATATATATATATATATATATATATATACAGTGGACCCCGAGTTTCGTAAAAACTTCACTCCTGAAGTCTGCTCAAGTGCCATTACCGAACGAATTTACTCCCTTAAGGAAAAATTTCACGTAGGTTAGTCTATTTCAGACCCCCAAAAATACACTTCCACAAGAACTTACAAAATTATACTTACATAATTGCACGATTTCCGGGGTATTCGTTAACCGAGGGTCCACTGTATATATATATATATATATATATATATATATATATATATATATATATATATATATATATATATATATATATATATATATATATATATATATGTGTATATATATATATATATGCACACTGCAAGATTAATGGGTAGTAATCATGTTTGATCCGGGGAAGGGAAACGGTAGCTCGAATTCCTTGGATGAAAAGCCAAAGTCTCCAACGTTAATTATACATTAATTATTATGTCTTCATTAGACCCCATATAGATTTATTTACTTATTTATTGGTGAATATAATGGAAAGAAAAATAGCAAAACTTTATTTTGTCTCAAAATTAACTTAAACTCTCATAATTTTATTGAAATTATAAAGTAATTTAAATCCTACAAAATATTTATTTTGCCCTATTAAAAAATATTAATCAACCATGAAATGTATTATTGTCTCGTAATGTTGAGAGGATATATACACAGGGAGGTATATTCCTCTCAGTGTATATATACACAGGGATGTATATTCCTCTCAGTGTATATATACACAGGGAGGTTTATTCCTCTCAGTGTATATATACACAGGGATGTATATTCCTCTTAGTGTATATATACACAGGGAGGAATATATTCGTCTTAGTGTATATATACACCGGAAGGTATATATGACGAAAGTTTACTTTAATCCACATTTTAGGGGTTAAAGTATTCTTGTCTAGAGGTTATATGCAGCCATCATGATCCAATAGTAGTCGGTAGGTTTTAAACCCCATTAACCAAACAACCATTATGTTGAGGCTGGTTAACTTAGAGTTATTGCAACACTGAAGGTATACTGGCCTAGTGGCTCACCAATTATTACTTTATAAGCTAGTGCAATCAATATTAATATAAATCCAGGACTGCATAAATTAGATTCATATATATATATATATATATATATATATATATATATATATATATATATATATATATATATATATATATATATATATATACAGTGGTACCTCTACTTACGAGCAGCTCCCAACTCGAACAATTATGTAAGTGTATTTTTGTAGGTGCCTTTGTAAGTGTATTTTTGTAGGTGCTTTTGTAAGTGTATTTTTGGGGGTCTGAAATGGATTAACCTAATTTTCATTATTTCTTATGGGAACAAATTACTTCGGTATCGGCACTTGAATAGCCGTCTGGAACGAATCAAGCTCGTAACTCGAGTTACCACTGTATATATATATATATATATATATATATATATATATATATATATATATATATATATATGTACGTATACATATACATATCTCTGATGCAAACGCTTTTCCCAGACGTGTGTGTGTGTGTGTGTGTGTGTGTGTGTGTGTGTGTGTGTGTGTGTGTGTGTGTGTGTGTGTGTGTGTGTGTGTGTGTGTGTGTGAGAGCGAACATGAGTGTATATTCCGGAAATTGTATTTCGTATTAGCGACGCTGGAATAACCCAATAACTGATATTCGCTGTATAATTTAACAATAGCAAGTTATGCTGCTCTCTCTAGTGTGGCTGCTGCTGTACTGGTGGGGACCCCAAGACATTCTAGGTGGTGGGAATCATGATACATTCCAGGTAGTGGGTATCATGATACATTCCAGGTAGTGGGAATCATGATACATTCCAGGTAGTGGGAATCATGATACATTCAGGTAGTGGGAATCATGATACATTCCAGGTAGTGGGAATCATGATACATTCCAGGTAGTGGGAATCATGATACATTCCAGGTAGTGGGAATCATGATACATTCCAGGTAGTGGGAATCATGATACATTCCAGGTAGTGGGAATCATGATACATTCCAGGTAGTGGGAATCATGATACATTCCACGTAGTGGGAATCATGATACATTCCAGGTGGTGGGAATCATGATACATTCCAGGTAGTGGGAATCATGATACATTCCAGGTAGTGGGAATCATGATACATTCCAGGTAGTGGGAATCATGATACATTCCAGGTAGTGGGAATCATGATATATTCCATGTAGTGGGAATCATCATACATTCCAGGTAGTGGGAATCATGGTACATTCCAGGTAGTGAGAATCATCATATATTCCAGCTAGTGGGAATAATGATACATTCTAGGTAGTGGGAATCATGATACATTCCAGGTAGTGTGAACCATCATACATTCCAGGTAGTGAGAATCATCATACATTCCAGGTAGTGAGAATCATCATATATTCCAGCTAGTGGGAATCATGATACATTCTAGGTAGTGGGAATCATGATACATTCCAGATACTGTGAATCATCATACATTCCAGGTAGTGAGAATCAGCATACATTCCAGGTAGTGAGAATCATCATATATTCCAGCTAGTGGGAATCATGATACATTCCAGGTAGTGGGAATCATGATACATTCCAGGTAGTGGGAATCATGATACATTCTAGGTAGTGGGAATCATGATACATTCCAAGTAGTGGGAATCATGATATATTCCAGGTAGTAGGAATCATCATACATTCCAGGTAGTGGGAATCATGGTACATTCCAGGTAGTGAGAATCATCATATATTCCAGCTAGTGGGAATCATGATACATTCTAGGTAGTGGGAATCATGATACATTCCAGGTAGTGGGAATCATGATATATTCCAGGTAGTAGGAATCATCATACATTCCAGGTAGTGGGAATCATGGTACATTCCAGGTAGTGGGAATCATGATACATTCCAGGTAGTGATAATCATGATACATTCCAGGTAGTGAGAATCATCATACATTCCAGGTAGTGAGAATCATGATACATTCCAGGTAGTGAGAATCATCATACATTCCAGGTAGTGAGAATCATGATACATTCTAGGTAGTGAGAATCATCATACATTCCAGGTAAGTGTGAATCATCATACATTCCAGGTAGTGAGAATCATCATCGGGGCATTCCAGGTAGTGAGAATCATGAGATATTCAAGCAGGGAATAATGAGACACTCATGACACCATCGGAACATATCGAGGTGATGGAGGTCGGGCCCAGGGAGCTATAACCAGCGTGGTCTGATCATGTATCAGAGAGAGTGGAGAGAGAGAGAGAGAGAGAGAGAGAGAGAGAGAGAGAGAGAGAGAGAGAGAGAAGGTAGATGAGAGAGAGATGGAGAGAGGAGAGAGAGAGAGAGAGAGAGAGAGAGAGAGAGAGAGAGAGAGAGAGAGAGAGAGAGAGAGAGAGAGAGAGAGAGAGAGAGAGAGAGAGAGAGAGAGAGAGAGAGACAGACAGACAGACAGACAGACAGAGAGAACAGCAACAACTATCCTCTCATATACATGCTGGTGCTTGTAGGTCGGTGCGTAATACGCACATTACGCAGTAAAGCCATAGGAATGCCAGCCTCTAATGCTGAATAGGAATTGGCTCATTATTAAGTGTTTAGTGGGTTTTATTGTGCAGAAAACGAGTGAATATTTTAAGGTGAAACACCCGACTGCTCATTACTGTTCTGGTATTGCTTTTATGACGTAGGCAATAACGCTACCTTGGTATATACTTTTTATGAGTGGGGGATTAACGCTAGCTTGGTATATACTTTTTATGTTACTAGGGGATTAACGCTAGCTTGGTATATACTTATGACTGGGGGATTAACGCTACCTTGGTATATACTTATGATTGGGGATTAACGCTAGCTTGAAATATACATTTTATGACCTGGAGAATAACGCTAGCTTGGTATATACCTGCTAGCTTGGTATATACCTGCTAGCTTGGTATATACCTGCTAGCTTGGTATATACCTGCTAGCTTGGTATATACCTGCTAGCTTGGTATATACCTGCTAGCTTGGTATATACCTGCTAGCTTGGTATATACCTGCTAGCTTGGTATATACCTGCTAGCTTGGTATATACCTGCTAGCTTGGTATATACCTGCTAGCTTGGTATATACCTGCTAGCTTGGTATATACCTGCTAGCTTGGTATATACCTGTTAGCTTGGTATATACCTGCTAGCTTGGTATATATCTGCTGGAGTGCTCACAAGGTACCTGGGTCAGTAATTATGTACCTACATTAGTATTAAAAAAAAATTCCTCTTCCCAGCATTCTGAGTGAAGAATCACATTCCCTCAAGAAACAGAAAGAATCTCACACTGGAGTTAACTTTATATATACTAGTGTTAATGTTAACATTATATATACCAGTGTTAATATTAACATTATATACCAATGTTAGTGTTAACATTATATACACCAAAGTTAAAGTTAACATTATATATACCAGTCTTAGTGTTTACATTATATACGAATGCTAAAGTTAACATTGTTAAAACATGTTAAAACTAACGTTATATCAATATTACTTAAAACATTTCTTTAAGAAAATGGAAGAGAAGGAGAGAAGCAAATATAACTGTTTTATTACACATATGTGCCAAGGTTTGTGCAGCTCTTTATGTTTGTGTTTTAATATGTCTGTGTTTTATTGAGTGTGTTTTTGTTTTAATGTGTCTGTGTTTCATTGATTGTGTTTCTGTTGTGTGTTTTTCGTATGTTCGTGTCTCAATGCGCAGGTTTGCGTTTTAATGTATGTTTGTGTTTTAATGTGTATGTTTGTGTTTTATTGTGTATGTTTTTGTATTTTAATGTATGTGTATATGTTTTAATGTGTTGGCTTGTGTTTTAATGTGGATTTGTGTTAGTGTGACTTTGTAAATGGTCCAAGTCGGACCGAAACGTCGTCGTAATCTCCTCTCTCTCCTAAGCGCGGGTTATTTGTGTTTTAATGCGTGTGTGGGCGTTTTAATGTGTATGTTTGCTTTCTAATGTGTTTGTTTTCACGTATGTGCTTGTGTTTTAAAATATATACGTGTGTTTTATTAATTTTGTTTATATTTCAGTGTTTGCATTTTAACCTGTATGCTGTGACCTGTTGTGACCTGTTCCAGCCACGCTATTGTGCCATCTCTTCTTTTAATGTTCTCATCGAACTTCACGTACAGGAATCACCAACAGACTCCTAAACAGTCTTTAAACTGGTTACTTCAGACATTATTAGATGACGGTGGATCAAGCCTCCACAGGCACTCACAGCAGGCCAGGAGGACTGCTGTGAGTGCCGGCCGCAGGCGAAGTGAACCCTGGAACTAGGCGATTGCTCATCTTATGGGTAACACACACACTGCACTAGCCAGGGGTCGAACCTATGATGCTTTGGCCCGCCTCATGATGAGCGAAAACACGACGCTCTAGTCCACTGAACCACACAATCCTTAAGAGTAGCGCATCCAGTAGAAGTGAATGTTGTACTCGCTACCCAAGGACATACAGTGGTGTGGACGCCTCTAGACTAATTTCATTCTACTCCCTGTTTGGTGTACTAGCTCTACAAGCAGTATATTATATTATACTATCGTTCGTGGTTACAATAATATAATATACTGCGTGTTGAGCTAGTACACCAAACAGGAGTAGAATGAAATACTAGAGCTAATTAAATATATATATATATATATATATATATATATATATATATATATATATATATATATATATATATATATATATATATATATATATATTAAGCCTCTATATATGTCGTGCCGAATATGTAAATATTGCAATTTTGTATTAAATAGCAACGCTCTTCTTGCCGAATAAGGCAAGCAAAAATTTGTGTATGCAATAATTTTAAAAAATCATTCTGAACCTAACGAGAAAAAAATATTTCATTGCGTTTGTTTATTATTAAATTATTGTAAACTTATCTAAAACATATTTAGTTGGATTAGGCTAAATTAAATTGCGTTTGTTATAATATGGTTAGGTAAGTTTTCTAAGGTTCTTTTGGAACACAACTATTAATTTTTACATTAACATAAATAAAAAAAGTATGTCTTTAAACGTGTAAGATAAAATTTTAGAAAGAACTTAATTTTAAGAGTTCTTGCTAATTGACCAGTTTTACCTATTCAGCACCATTCACACACACACACATATATATATATATATATATATATATATATATATATATATATATATATATATATATATATATATATATGTCGTGCCGATTAGGTAAAACTTGCGATTTTGGCTTAAATAGCAACGCTCACCTTGCCATATAAGACAAGTGAAAATTTGTGTATGCAATAATTTCGCCAAAATCATTCTGAACATAACGAAAAAAATATATTTCATTGTGTTTGTTTATTATTAAATTAATGTTAACGTATCTAAAATATATTTAGTTGGGTTAGGCTAAATTAAATTGCGCTTGTTGTAATATGGTTAGGTAGGTTTTCAAAGTTTCTCTTGGTACAAAATTATAAATTCTTACATTAACATAAATGAAAAAAATATATCTTTAAATGTATAAGATAAAATTTTAGAAAAGACTTAATTTTAGATGACCTCTTGCTAATTGACCAGTTTTACCTAATCGGCACGACACACTTTATAATATATATACTATATATATATATATATATATATATATAATATATATATATATATATATATATATATATATATATATATATATATATATATATATAATATATATATATATATATATATATATAGTATAATATGGTACAGAAGATTTAAGAGATACATTGTTGATATAAAGATGGCATATACAGTACATGAGGTGTGAGAGATACATGTCTAGTACATGTTGCTACTTGTTTGTCACTGATTATAATGCGAAAATCTCATCCAGCTTCTCAGAGCTGGGGCGTGTGCCCAAAATGCAGCAGGCATTATCCCTCTGAACAGAAAACTAGCTGCCCTGGGATCCCTAGTTACCCTGATGAGTCATTTGCCCAGCTCCTTGAGGAACTTAGATGCACTTTCCACATGAGCCAAGGGTCTCCGAGCCTATGGGAACAAACATATAATGATGGGCATGTTCTCTATATTTTCTCGACTTCTGGGACTCCCTGAAGGTGGCAGCTGCCCCTACTTCCTCCTTGGTGTATTGGAGATAGGTATCAGCCAAGGTAGATGCGCATGTGTAGGCCCACACCACCTGCTTGCCGTCTGTCCAGGTTTGAAGGGTGATACCATCTGGACACTTTTGGCTGCCATCAGATCTGCATAGTTTGGGTGGCTCTCTTACTGCTGGGCATCCGGCTGTTGTGAGGCTCCTCTTGATAATGTTATTAACCTCTTCATGTTTTGCAATCTTTCCCTCGGATTTACGACACACAAGACCATGGTACCTGAATCGGTCTGCTGCTTCACTGGTCTGTGGGTCGAGGCGTGTGCCAAGGCTGGAGTTAGAAACAGCCAACAGAAAGTCCCCTGCATGAGGAGCTCTCAGTAATAAGAATAAGAATAATAACAACAAGAACAATATTAATAATAGTAATATTATGCTCAGGTAAGAAAATATAAATGGTTGAATTAATAAAGTAATGAGAAAGAGAGATAATGATGAAGTGTGAGTTGTGTAGGAGAGAATGATGAAGTGTGAGTTGTGTAGAAGAGAATAATGAAGTGTGAGTTGTGTAGAAGAGAATAATGAAGTGTGAGTTGTGTAGAAGAGAATGATGAAGTGTGAGTTGTGTAGGAGAGAATGATGAAGTGTGAGTTATGTAGGAGAGAACGATGAAGTGTGAGTTATGTAGGAGAGAACGATGAAGTGAGTTGTATAGGAGAGAATGATGAAGTGTGAGTTGTGTAGAAGAGAATGATGAAGTGTGAGTTGTGTAGAAGAGAATGATGAAGTGTGAGTTGTGTAGAAGAGAATGATGAAGTGTGAGTTGTGTAGAAGAGAATGATGAAGTGTGAGTTGTGTAGGAGAGAATGACAAGTCACCACAAACACAATACATGTACTCACCTATTTGTGATTGTAGGGGTCGATTTACAGCTCCTGGCCCCGCTACTTCGCTGTGTGTGTCAGCAACACGCTATACTGCATGACATTCATACATACTGGAAAAGATACATTAAGTGACACACTCAAGCTGGAGTCACAGCATTGCTGATACAGTTATACATAATGTATACAAAAGCAATAATTGCGATATATGTATATTTAATTATCAAATTATTAACAGGTATCCATATGTATAACTTTTCATTAAATAACAGATATACATGTAGGTAACTTTTAACAAATTTATAAATACATGTAGAAGAATAGTAATCGCAATACCGTGATTGGAACAATTCACAACTAATCCCCAATACCGTGACTGGAACAATTCACAACTAATCCACAATACCGTGACTGGAACAATTCACAACTAATCCGCAATAAAGTGACTGGAACAATTCACAACTAATCCACAATACCGTAACTGGAACAAACTAAACAAAAAAATCTTTATATGACGTTAGGATTGGTTCTGGACCAACCATTTAAGAGAAACATTTTATTCAAACCCTTCGGTCTTATCCATGAATATACCTGCCAATATACCTGCCAGCTAACTCACTAATTGCCTGGTTGGTTAATAGGGCTCAAAGCTTTTCGACTAGACGAGGGTCATTAACACTGCGTGTCACCTGTTCACCACCACTCAAGAATACTCTTCTCCTTAAAATAAAGATAAACATAAATTTTTAGTGTACAACCAGCTCTCTAATGAAGCTCCTTTATATATTGAGAGTTTTTTTTTAGTACATACGATTGAAAAAAAACACATCCAGAATTGAATAACAGATGGAAAGTCCTTCATAATATTTTCTCCATTTGCCAAAATACCACTATACAGAACAGCTGTACACACACACCCACACACACTCAATCAGGAGAGACCAGGTGTCGAATGCGATCTTTAACCTTGTCAGCTCTTGTAATCACCCACCAGGGTGGGCTGCCGCCCAGATAATTGTACCCAACTGTTCCATCATGGAAAGAAACATAATAGAGATCTTGGGGTAAGTATAACACCAGGCACATCTCCTGAGGCGCACATCAACCAAATAACTGCTGCGGCATACGGACGCCTAGCAAACCTAAGAACAGCATTCCGACATCTTAATAAGGAGTTATTCAGGACCCTGTCCACTGTGTACGTTAGGCCCATACTGGAGTATGCAGCGCCAGTTTGGAACCCTCACCTAGCCAAGCATGTAAGGAAACTAGAGAAAGTGCAAAGGTTTGCAACAAGACTAGTCCCGGAGCTAAAGGGTATGTCCTACGAGGAGAGGTTACGGGAAATCGACCTGACGACACTGGGAGACAGAAGAGATAGAGGGGATATGATAACGACATATAAAATACTGAGAGGAATTAACAAGATGGACAGAGACAGAATGTTCCAGAGATGGGACACAGCAACAAGGGGACACAGTTGGAAGTTGAAGACTCAGATGAACCACAGGGATGTTAGGAAGTATTTCTTCAGTCACAGAGTTGTCAGGAAGTGGAATAGCCTGGGAAGTGATGTAGTGGAGGCAGGATCCATACATAGCTTTAAGGAAAGGTATGATAAAGCTCATGGAGCGGGTAGAGTGGCCGAGTAAGTGAAGAGGCTGGGCAAGGAGCTGTCACTCGACCCCTGCAACCACTATCGGCATGATAGTGGCTTTCTTTGTTCAAATCAAATTATGAAGTGTAAACACACATTGTAACCTTAGCAAAGAAATAAAATTTTATTATTTATTATATATATATATATATATATATATATATATATATATATATATATATATATATATATATATATACGTATATATATATATATATATATAATATATATATATATATATATATATATATATATATATATATATATATATATATATATATATATATAATATTATATATATATATATATATATATATATATATATATATATATTTGCACCACGCAGAAACAAGCGGGTATATACAGAGGAAGATCGCAGTCAGCAGGACTCGATACTGCTATTGGGACGGACAAGATTCCCACACAGCGCTCTTAACCACTCGGCCAGCACAAATGCCTCATAAGCTGGGCAGCAACCTGTATATGGAATTTTATGAGACTAGACTACTTAAAGATTTTCTCCTAAATAATACTAGGTTCTTCAGATACGTAGATGATGTACCTTGTCTCTAGCCTAGAGATCACAACATTGATGAGTTCCTACCTAGACTTAATAGTCTGGTACCTTCTATTAAGTTCACAGTAGAGCATGAAATAGATAACACTCTACCCTTCCCAGACGTTTTAATCGACAGAAGTTTCAAATTTACAGTCTACAGGAAGACCACCAATGTGTCATCATTTTTTATTTTTTTTATTAACACATCGGCCGATTCCCACCAAGGCAGGGTGGCCCGAAAAGAAAAACTTTCATCATCATTCACTCCATCACTGTCTTGCCAGAAGGGTGCTTTACACTACAGTTATAAAACTGCAACATTAACACCCTCCTTCAGAGTGCCGGCACTGTACTTCCCATCTCCAGAACTCAAGTCCGGCCTGCCGGTTTCCTGAATCCCTTCATAAATGTTACTTGCTCACACTCCAACAGCACGTCAAGTATTAAAACCATATGCCTCCATTCACTCCTATCAAATACGCTACACATGCTTGCTGGAAGTCCAAGCCCTCGCACACAAAACTTCCTTTACCCCCTCCCTCCAACCTTTCCTAGGCCGACCCCTACCCCGCCTTCCCTCCACTACAGATTTATACCCCTCGAAGTCACTCTGTCTCGTTCCATTCTCTCTACATGTCCAAACCACCTCAACAACCCTCCTCAGCTCTCTGGACAATCGTTTTGGTAATCCCGCACCTCCTCCTAATTTCCAAACTCCGAATTCTCTGCATTATATTCACACCACACATTGACCTCAGACATGACATCTCCACTGCCTCCAGCCTTCTCCTCGTTGCAACATTCATCACCCATGCTTCACACCCATATAAGAGCGTTGGTATAACTATACTCTCATACATTCCCTCTTTACTTCCATGGACAAAGTTCTTTGTCTCCACAGACTCCGAAGTGCTCCACTCACCCTTTTCCCCTCATCAATTCTATGATTCACCTCATCCTTCATAGACCCATCCGCCGACATGTCCACTCCCAAATATCTGAATACATTCACCTCCTCCATACTCTCTCCTCCAATCTGATATCTAATCTTTCGTCACCTATTCTTTTTGTTATCCTCATCACCTTACTCTTTCCTATATTCACTTTCAATTTTCTTCTTTACACACCTACCAAATTCATCCACCAACCTCTGCAGCTTCTCTTCAGAATCTCCCAAAGCACAGTGTCATCAGCAAAAAGCAACTGTGACAACTCCCACTTTGTATTTGCTTTTATCTTTTAGCCCAACACCTCTTGCCAAGACCCTCGCATTCACTCTCTTACAACCCCATCTATAAATATATTGAACAACCACGGTGACATCACACATCCTTGTCTAAGGCCCACTTTTACTGGGAAATAGTCCCCTTCCTTCCTACACACTATAACCTGAGCCTCACTATCCTCATAAAATCTCTTCACTGCTTTCAGTAACCTTCCTCCTATTCCATACACCTGCAACATCTGCCACATTGCCCCCTATCTACCCTATCATACGCCTTTTCCAAATCCATAAATGCCACAAAAACATCTTTACCCTTATCCAAATACTGTTCACCTATATGTTTCACTGTAAACACTTGGTCTACACACCCCTACCTTTCCTAAAGCCCCTTGTTCATCTGCTATCCTGCTTTCTGTTTTACTCTTAATTCTTTCAATAATAACTCTACCATACACTTTACCAGGTACACTAACAGACTTATTCCCTATAATTTTTGCACTCTCTTTTGTCCCCTTTGCCTTTATACAAAGGAACAATACACGCTCTCTGCCAATCCCTAGGTACCTTACCCTCTTCCATACATTTATTAAATAATAGCACCAACCACTCCAAAATTATATCCCCACCTGCTTTTAACATTTCTATCTTTATCCCATCAATCCCAGCTGCCTTACCCCTTTCATTCTACCCACTGCCTCACGAACTTCCCTACACCCACAACTGGCTCTTCCACACTCCTACAAGATGTTATTCCTCCTTGCCCTACACACGAAATCACAGCTTCCTGTCTTCATCAACATTTAACAAATCCTCAAAATATTCTCTCCATCTTCCCGATACCTCTAACCTCCATTTAATAACTATCCTCTCCTATTTTTAACTGTCAAATCCATTTGTTCTCTAGGCTTCCTCAACTTATTAATCTCATTCCAAAACTTTTTCTTATTTTCAACAAAATTTGCTGATAACATCTCACCCACTCTCTCATCTGCTCTCTTTTACATTGCTTCACCACTCTTTAACTTCTCTTTTTATCTCCATATACTCTTCCCTCCTTGCATCACTTCTACTTTGTAAAAACCTCTCATATGCTAACTTTTTCTCCCTTACTACTCTCTTTACATCATCATTCCACCAATCGCTCCTCTTCCCTCCCGCACCCACTCGCCTGTAACCACAAACTTCTGCTGAACACTCTAACACTACATTTTTAAATCTACCCCATACATTTTCGACCCCATTGCCTACACTCTCACTAGCCCATCTATCCTCCAATAGTTGTTTATATCTTACCCTAACTGCCTCCTCTTTTAGTTTATAAACCTTCACCTCTCTTTTACTTACTGATTCTATTTTCCTTGTATCCCATACATCCCATTATTATTCCACTCATGAATCTAGGGTTATTATTATTATAATCAAAAGAAGCGCTAAACCAAATCTAGGGTTAAAAGGAGTGTTTTTCTTACAATGTTCCTGAGAGCTTTGCGTATCTGCAGTAATTAGTATTTAGACAATGAAATCGACCAGATACTTAACATAGCCACAAAACTGAGATATCCCAGGGATTTCGTTGAGAAGGTCCTACTGTCAGCTAGGAAGACTTTTTACAGGACTGAACCTAAGGAAACGCCTGACAGGAAAAATGTATTGGTCTTGCCATACAATGACAATTTGGTCTGCCTGCGGGAGTCACTAAAGAAACTCAATATAAATCTGACTTTCAAAAACACTGGGACAGTGAAACAGAGATTGATTAAAAGCACATCACCTAATAATGTTGGTGGTGTCTACAAGGTCCTATGCACCCTTTGCCCACTCTCATACATTGGTCAGACAGGTAAACCTCTGGAAACCAGATTATCCCAACACCAGTACTCAATCAGGACAGGCTAGGTGCCGAATGTGAGCTTTAAAAATGTCAGCTCCTGCAATCACCCACCGGGGTGGGCTGCCGCCCAGATAATTGTACCCAACTGTTCCATCATGCAAAGAAACATAATAGAGTCCTCCCTCTTGAAACATGAGAGGAATGCCGTATATAACTCAAATTATGG
Source organism: Cherax destructor (assembly GCA_009830355.1). Lineage (NCBI taxonomy): Eukaryota > Metazoa > Arthropoda > Malacostraca > Decapoda > Parastacidae > Cherax > Cherax destructor. The sequence goes on along the minus strand of WNWK01004478.1, from coordinate 5,385 downwards.
GCTGTACAAACTCGATAGTTATTTAATGGAGTCAGTTGTGCACAGCCTTAAACAACAATGTTATATAAAAGCGCAGGATTGCTCCTTATGCCAGGGGGTTTCGTGATGTTTCGGTTATGTTCGACCAGAGTCTGCAAACTGAACATTATGGTACACCCGTCGTTAAGTCTGTCGCAAACGTCGATATTTAATATGTTAGGTCTGCTGTAGGTACAGTGGTACAAGGTACACATAGGTGGTTGCAACATGGTGATTGCAACTAGTTTAGTGGTTTAATAAATCAGGTTGTTGGTAATATTATAATGATGATAATAATAACGATATTAGGGGAAGATTCCTGATAATAATGATAGGAATGACATTAAAATTAAGAATAGCCTAGTTGTTATGAGAAAGGAAGCCTGAATAGGAAAAACTCATACAAGCATATTAACTGACACTGAGAGTATTTCCTGAATGTTCTGGAAGGTTCTGCGACACCGAGTGACAAATGAGGGATTTCTACCTCTATTTCATTAGTTAGAAGGTTGTAAATGAAGGTATGTAATGATCCACTATTGTAATGTAACTTTTTACGTCACATAACCTGTTCCCAGCGTTAGAAGCTTAGGCCTGGCTATTAACTATCTTCTAGTATTTTTCTTCATGCTGTCTGCGAACTGTGAGGCCTACCCCACCGGCCCCCATATGGGATGGGGTGTGGGGGACCACCGGGATGTGGTTGGCATCCCGCTTGCCTCTCAGACAGAGACTGGCCGGTGCCTCCACACTGCCACTCTCTGAAGACTTACCCTACTTCTCCTGTTGTTGCCTTTGCAACATTGCACAGCTCCTGATGACGCACTGAGAAGTGTGAAAGTACTTGAGCTAAAGATTTCCACCCCCCCGTGGCTTGTCTTGCAATATATATATATATATATATATATATATATATATATATATATATATAATATATATATATATATATATATATATATATATATATATATATATATATATATATATATGTGTGTGTGTGTGTGTTAGTTAGTTACCATTTTGTCCTAGGCACATGTCGATTAGACACTAGGCCTGTTGTATGTATGTGTGTGTGTGTGTAACGAAACACTTCGAAATGTTTCGGCCCCGCCGGGAATTGAACCCGGGCCCTCCGTGCTGAAGCAAGAGCGCTAGCCACCATGCCATCGTGGGTGGTAGTGTGGGAGGGTGTGTGTGTGTGTGTGTGTGTGTGTGTGTGTGTGTGTGTGTGTGTGTGTGTGTGTGTGTATACTGTGTCAATAAACTACAGTCTCATCCGTGAGGGGAGACAAGAGCTTGAGATCGTCTCTGAGGCGACTCCACAACACTGTAACCACTCTTGCAAAACACATACAAATAAAGTGAATATATGTATGAAGTTTGGGTAACTGCATAAATTTTGGGCCACAATCTGGAGAGCGGATATCCTCGTTGCGTCAGAATACGTCGTATTAGCTACTCAAGACGTACACATTACAAAGTCGGCCAGGGAGGCAGAGCTGGCCAGTTGTTGTAAACATCCGGCCAGGCCAGCCATCAAGCCTGGAGTTGCCTTCATAAGTGAGAGTAATATAGCGTGATCGTGGCCCTCTGTGGTGATGTGTCTCTGCGAAGGTGATGTGGCTCTCTGTGGTGATGTGGCTCTCTGTGGTGATGTGGCTCTCTGTGGTGATGTGGCTCTCTGTGGTGATGTGGCTCTCTGTGGTGATGTGGCTCTCTGTGGTGATGTGGCTCTCTGTGGTGATGTGGCTCTCTGTGGTGATGTGTCTCTGCGAAGGTGATGTGGCTCTCTGTGGTGATGTGGCTCTCTGTGGTGATGTGGCTCTCTGTGGTGATGTAACTCTCTGTGGTGATGTGTCTCTGCGAAGGTGATGTGGCTCTCTGTGGTGATGTGGCTCTCTGTGGTGATGTGGCTCTCTGTGGTGATGTGGCTCTCTGTGGTGATGTGGCTCTCTGTGGTGATGTGGCTCTCTGTGGTGATGTGGCTCTCTGTGGTGATGTGGCTCTCTGTGGTGATGTGGCTCTCTGTGGTGATGTGGCTCTCTGTGGTGATGTGGCTCTCCGTGAAGGTGACGTGGCTCTGTGAAGGTGCTGAGGTTCTTTGTGACGGTGATGTGGCTCTCTTTGAAGGTGATGTGGCTCTCTGTGAAGATGGTGTGGCTTTATGGGAAGGTGATGTGGCTCTGTGAAGGTGCTGAGGTTCTCTGTGAAAGTGATGTGGCTCTCTGTGAAAGTGATGTGGCTCTCTGTGAAGGTGATATGGTTCTCTGGGAAGGTGATGTGGGTCTCTGTGAAGATGATGTGGCTCTCTATGAAGGTGATATGGCTCTCTGGGAAGGTGATGTGGGTCTCTGTGAAGGTGATGTGGCTCTCTATGAAGGTGATGTGGCTCTCTGTGAAGGTGATGTGGCTCTCTGTGAAGGTGATGTGGCTCTTTATGAACGTGATGTGGCGCTTTGTGAAGGTGATGTGGCTCTCTATGAAGGTGATGTGGCTTTCTGTGAAGGTGATGTGGCTCTCTATGAAAGTGATGTGGCTGTCTGTGAAGGTGATGTGTCTCTCTATGAAAGTGATGTGGCTCTCTGTGAAGGTGATGTGGCTCTCTGTGAAGGTGATGTGGCTCTCTGAGAAGGTGATGTGGCTCTTTATGAAGGTGATGTGGCTCTCTCTGAAAATGATAGTGACTCTGCCACCTTCAACACCTGTACTCTGAGGTGATGGTGGCACTCTGCCACCTTCAACACCTGTACACTAAGGTGATGGTGGCACTCTGCCACCTTCAACATCTATACACTGAGGTGATGGTGGCACTCTGCCACCTTCAACACCTGTACACTGAGGTGATGGTGGCACTCTGCCACCTTCAACACCTGTACACTGAGGTGATGGTGGCACTCTGCCACCTTCAACACCTGTACACTGAGGTGATGGTGGCACTCTGCCACCTTCAACACCTGTACACTGAGGTGATGGTGGCACTCTGCCACCTTCAACACCTGTACACTGAGGTGATGGTGGCACTCTGCCACCTTCAACACCTGTACACTGAGGTGATGATGGCACTCTGCCACCTTCAACACCTGTACACTAAGGTGATGGTGGCACTCTGCCACCTTCAACACCTGTACACTGAGGTGATGGTGGCACTCTGCCACCTTCAACACCTGTACACTAAGGTGATGGTGGCACTCTGCCACCTTCAACACCTGTACACTGAGGTGATGGTGGCACTCTGCCACCTTCAACACCTGTACACTAAGGTGATGGTGGCACTCTGCCACCTTCAACACCTGTACACTGAGGTGATGGTGGCACTCTGCCACCTTCAACACCTGTACACTAAGGTGATGGTTGCACTCTGCCACCTTCAACACCTGTACACTGAGGTGATGGTGGTACTCTGCCACCTTCAACACCTGTACACTGAGCTAGCACTACTACTTATTTATAGCTCTCTTAACGCAAAATTCAAAACGTCACACTGATGTAATATCAGCCTTAATGTCAGCTTTGCAGCTTAATCTAAACGATGAATTACTAATGACATAAAATGTAGCATAACGCTACAACTTTCCTTATTTAAAGTTCTTCCTGCGAAGCCAAGCTATTACCTTCAGTGCCAACGATATTAGTTTTATTGCTAACGCTATTTAGCCTTATTGATATCACTATGGCACGCTATGGCACTGTTACCCTTGGCTAAGTTACCTGTTTACTAACTTGAGCTCACCAGACGTTTTCACACCTACTTTGTTTACGTTTTACAGCCTGTATTAATTTCAGACGATTTGTAAAAGTTATACCTGCCAGCTGGACCTAATTACCCAATTAAAATTGCCACTGATATATCGGAAGTGACCTTTGGAAAGTTATTGATGAAAATCAGGCCCTGTGTGACCTTTGCGGGTTTAGTGCTTCCTCGTGATTACAATAACAATTATTATTTAATAATTATAGTACCACTACTACAACTACTACTAATAATTATAATAATAGTGATAGTAAAGATAATAATAATTTCATTATCATTTTCTTCTGTTCATTATAATAATAATAATAATAATAATAATAATAATAATAATAATAATAATAATAATAATAATAATAATAATAATAATAATAATAATAATAATAATAATAATTATTATTATTATTATTATTATTATTATTATTATTATTCCCCAACAAAACCATACAGCATCTCAGGTCACTGGACGTGAGGTTAAAGTTTAGGTCTGACACCACACAGCGAAACTTTCAATGGCCTTTAAAATGAGAATATTTTGATTCCTAAGTTCCCCAATAAAGGATCCAATGCTATTTATATTGGGCTAACAACAGGCGAAGGTGTGACGTCCAGTGTCAACCAGCATCAACACAACTGTTAAAGAGACTTTGAACACATTATTCTCCCATAAAGTGTAAAAATCTCTCTCAGTAAACTGGAAAAGCATGACTATAACGATAGGATGTAATTTTTACTCTGTAACAATTTTCTTGAGTCTTCCTGTACAAAAATGCAAAGTGTATATATATATATATATATATATATATATATATATATATATATATATATATATATATATATATATATATATATATATATATATATATATATATATATATGCAAAAGATCACAGTAAACAGGTGATATCAAAATATGCAAAACAACCACAATGAAAAATAGAAGAATTCCAAGCGCTTTCGTGACTACTCACATTATCAAGGAACTATAAAAGGAAACATGACAAGAAGGCTTATAAAGGGGCAGAATACACCTCACAGTCACATCACACTAACAAAGACAACACCTCACAGTAGCGTAACAACGCACGACTCTGTGAAGAGGAACATAAGAAAGGACCTGAAACTCTTCCCAAGAATTAAGATTAGTCCAATTTATCATTAAATTCTTCCCAAATTTTATTAATTATAAATGAATCCAATTTATATAAACCAAAAGAAATATTCATATTATTTTCAAAACTGCTTTTAATGAAACATGATTCTATTATATTCCTCTCAACCATGGACTTGCTTGATACAACCTTCTCAGCATTTTGAAAATCAATTGGATGGTTAAAGTCTCTCACATGAATAAATAGAGCATTAGAATCTTGTCCAGTTCTAATGCTATATTTTTTTTTTATTATTTTTTTTTTATTAACACATCGGCCGATTCCCACCAAGGCAGGGTGGCCCGAAAAAGAAAAACTTTCATCATCATTCACTCCATCACTGTCTTGCCAGAAGGGTGCTTTACACTACAGTTATAAAACTGCAACATTTACACCCTCCTTCAGAGTGCCGGCACTGTACTTCCCATCTCCAGAACTCAAGTCCGGCCTGCCGGTTTCCTGAATCCCT
>WNWK01004477.1:0-139567 GCA_009830355.1 Cherax destructor | reverse complement strand
TTGCGGCGATTCAAACTCCTGGCCCCGTGTGTGTGTAATGTTTGGCCTCCACCACTTCTCTCTTAGCTATCTGGCCGATATTTCCCCCAACACGTCTTAGAGCCAACGTCTATTTCCTTCATACTGTTTTTAAACACGTTTCTGCAAATACGTTGTTAAGGTTAGAGTAGGTTAGAACATCTCGGCTTTTCCTGGCGTACCAATACCGACTGGTATGGAAAAATCTGGCATGTTTGGCTCTCCCCATTCCGCTAGAATCATCAGTATGAGATGATTCTCTGTAGAGTGAGGATTTGGCACACACACATAGCCAACAGCATGATGATTCTCTCTAAAATAAATGTACAGCGCAGAAGCCAGTAACATGATTCTCTGTAGAATGAATGTACAACATACATGCAACATCATGATTCTCTGTAGAATGAATGTACAACACACATGCAACATCATGATTCTCTGTAGAATGAAAACACAGAACACAACCATCAGGCATGATGATTCTCTATAGAGTGAAAATAAGGCACACACCTACAACCATCTGTTTGCAGCTGCTGCTGTGACATGTGGTGTGCTGCCCACTGTGACCACGGTTTTGGTACTTATATCTGTCATATCTGTATATATCTTGTCACATCTGTATATATCTGTATATATCTGTATATATTATATCTGTATATATTACTAAATGTAAACGGAGAAACTTTCGTTTTTCCTTTTGGGCCACTATGCCTCGGTGGGAAACGGCCGACGTGTTGAAAGAAGAAAGATCTGTCATGGTACTTATAAATACGAGGGTGACTGTGGGGACCTCGGGGAATATTAGTGGGATATTTTTAGGTTAACCATTTAATTTTGTTTTAAATTTATCTGCTAATTTAACATGTGACAGTATTTTTATGTGCTAGTATGATTGATTTTAATTTTTTTCAGGGCTTCAAGTTTATATATATATATATATATATATATATATATATATATATATATATATATATATGTCGTGCCGATTAGGTAAAACAGGTCAATTAGCAAGAACTCATCTAAAATTAAGTCCTTTCTAAAATTTTCTCTTATACGTTTAAATATATTTTTTTTCATTTATGTTTAATGTAAGAATTTATAATTTTGTACCAAGAGAAACTTTGAAAACCTACCTAACCTTATTACAACAAGCGCAATTTAATTTAGCCTAACCCAACTATATATATTTTAGATACGTTAACATTAATTTAATAATATACAAACACAATGAAATATATTTTTTCGTTATGTTCAGAATGATTTTGGCGAAATTATTGCATACACAAATTTTCACTTGTCTTATATGGCAAGAAGAGCGTTGCTTTTAAGCCAAAATCGCAAGTTTTACCTAATCGGCGACATATATATATATATGAGGCAATCAGCAATATATATATATATATATATATATATATATATATATATATATATATATATATATATATATATATATATTATTGCTGATTGCCTTATTGGTGCAAGTGCTCAATAAATATTAAGTCTTGCTTCCACTAGTCTTGTTATCTTTTCCATGACTTTGGAAAATATAAGTGTCAGTGGCACTGGTTTGTAATTTAGGGCCTCCTGCCTGTGCCTTTATTTGAATAGGGAACATTGGTCTTTTCTAGATTTATGGTTGTTTGCCAGTGTCCAGTGATGTGTGGAAGTCTGGTTCCCTCTTTCTGTATCCATGATCTCTCAGTACCATGGTGCTGTGTTCATCTCTCTCAGTACCATGGTGCTGTGTTCCTCTCTCTCAATACCTTGGTGCTGTGTTCATCTCTCTCAGTACCATGGTGCTGTGTTCATCTCTCTCAGTACCACGGTGTTGTGTTCATCTCTCAATACCATGGTGCTGTGTTCATCTCTTAGTACAATAGTGATGTGTTCATCTCTCAGTACCATGGTGCTGTGTTCATCTCTCAGTACCATGGTGCTGTGTTCATCTTTCAGTACCATGATGCTGTGTTCATCTCTCAGTACCATGGTGCTGTGGTCATCTCTCAGTACCATGGTGATGTGTGGTCATCTCTCAGTACCATGGTGATGTGTGGTCATCTCTCAGTACCATGGTGATGTGTGGTCATCTCTCAGTACCATGGTGATGTGTGGTCATCTCTCAGTACCATGGTGATGTGTAGTCATCTCTCAGTACCATGGTAATGTGTACTACTGTAACTAACACAGGCTGTGTACTACTGTAGCACATCTTGTAAGTAACACAGGCTGTGTGTACTACTGTAGCACATCTTGTAACTAACACAGGCTTTGTGTACTACTGTAGCACATCTTGTAACTAATACAGGCTGTGTACTACTGTAGCACATCTTGTAACTAACACAGGCTGTGTACTACTGTAGCACATCTTGTAACTAACACAGGCTGTGTGTACTACTGTAGCACATCTTGTAACTAACACAGGCTGTGTACTACTGTAGCACATCTTGTAACTAACACAGGCTGTGTGTACTACTGTAACATCTTGTAACTAATACAGGCTGTGTACTACTGTAGCACATCTTGTAACTAACACAGGCTGTGTGTACTACTGTAGCACAGTTTGTAACTAACACAGGCTGTGTACTACTGTAGCACATCTTGTAACTAGCACAGGCTGTGTACTACTGTAACACATCTTGTAACTAACACAGACTGTGTGTACTACTGTAGCACATCTTGTAACTAACACAGGCTGTGTGTACTACTGTAGCACATCTTGTAACTAGCACAGGCTGTGTACTACTGTAGCACATCTTGTAACTAACACAGGCTGTGTGTACTACTGTACCACATCTTGTAACTAGCACAGGCTGTGTACTACTGTAGCACATCTTGTAACTAACACAGGCTGTGTGTACTACTGTACCACATCTTGTAACTAGCACAGACTGTGTGTACTACTGTAACACATCTTGTAACTAACACAGGCTGTGTACTACTGTAGCACATCTTGTAACTAACACAGGCTGTGTACTACTGTACCACATCTTGTAACTAGCACAGGCTGTGTACTACTGTAACACATCTTGTAACTAACACAGGCTGTGTGTACTACTGTAGCACATCTTGTAACTAACACAGGCTGTGTGTACTACTGTAGCACATCTTGTAACTAGCACAGACTGTGTGTACTACTGTAGCACATCTTGCAACGGACTCAAGCTGTGTACTCCACCTGCATCCTAGCCAAAGGACCCAATTACGTTAAATGCACTTAACTTCGATTTGTTAATAAAGTTAATGGGATCAAAGGCCGTTGTGATCCTGTGATACGCTTGTCATATTTTCAATAAATTATTATGGCCATAATGGACCAATTTTAGCCTAATTTTGCATTTTTATTGTGGACTAAAAGTCTGGTTTACTCCCAGGCGGGTGTACTCTTTATGTTTTAAATCAAACGAGCTTGTGTACTGTTAAACCAGGGTTACGTAAACCCGATTTGTTTTATATTGATGGATGATTGGCTGGTGTGGTGCAGTGGTGAACTGGTGTAGTGCAGTGGTGGGCTGATGTGGTGCAGTGGTGGGCTGATGTGTTTAATTGAGTGTTGGCTGGTGTGGTGCAGTGGTGGACTAATGTGGTGCAGTGGTGGGCTGATGTGGTGCAGTGGTGGGCTGGTGTGGTGCAGTGGTGGGCTGATGTGGTGCAGTGGTGGGCTGATGTGGTGCAGTGATATGCTGGTGTGGTGCAGTGGTGGGCTGGTGTGGTGCAGTGATAGGCTGGTGTGGTGAAGTATGTGGGCTGGTGTAGTGCAGTGGTGGGTTGGCGTGGTGCAGTGGTGGGCTGGCGTAGTGCAGTTGTGGGTTGGCGTGGTGCAGTGGTGGGCTGGTGTAGTGCAGTTGTGGGTTGGCGTGGTGCAGTGGTGGGCTGGCGTGGTGCAGCGGTGGGCTGGTGTGGTACAGTGATAGGCTGGTGTGGTGCAGTGGTGGGCTGATGGGGTACAGTGATAGGCTGGTGTGGTGCAGTGGTGGGCTGATGTGGTGCAGTGGTGGGCTGATGTGGTGCAGTGATATGCTGGTGTGGTGCAGTGGTGGGCTGGTGTGGTGCAGTGATAGGCTGGTGTGGTTAAGTATGTGGGCTGGTGTAGTGCAATGGTGGGTTGGCGTGGTGCAGTGGTGGGCTGGTGTAGTGCAGTTGTGGGTTGGCGTGGTGCAGTGGTGGGCTGGCGTGGTGCAGCGGTGGGCTGGTGTGGTGCAGTGGTGGGCTGATGTGGTACAGTGGTGTATATCCATGAGGATAGCACCCTTGATCGCGATAGGTATACTGATGTTAATGGTGGTTGTGTTGGTGGTAGTTGTTTGGGTGGGGGGGGTTGTTTTGTAGTGGAATTAGCGATGGTTGTGGTTGCATTGTGGGGATGGGTGGCTGTGGTTGGGCTGGCGGTAGTGGGGATTGTAGTTGCGGTTAACGGGGCTGGTGACGATGGTTGTTGTAGTGGCGGTGGCTGTGGTGATCGTGGTTGAAGTGATTTCTACATTTCCTTTAAAAATGTATTGCCTGTTGAAGGACATGACAGTAACAACGATAACAGCGAGTGATAATGATTGTATTTACGTAATGATGCTAGAGAATAATAATGAATATGAGGAGTGTAATGATAATGAACAGGGAAAGCTAATAAAAATTACGGCCGTTATAATTTTGCAATGTATTGTGGGAGTGTTGCCAACACTAACACTTGGGACTTGTATTAAGTCTTGTTGTGTGACAATGTTATGTTCCAAAAATGGTAAATTATCACCAGTTTCGAGTAAAAGTGTGATAATCTATATATTTTAGCTAAAAAAATGAAGTATGTCAGCAAATGCCTCCAACTATGAAAATTCGAAATATACAATATTAATACGTATTTTTATGGATTTTTCAGATTTTTTAAAAAATATTTCCACCACTACCATTATTTTAAGGTATACTAGGGGTGGAAGTGATGTAGTGACGCAAAAGTTGTAGGTAAAATGCGTATGCACTGGTCAAGACATTAAAGAAGTACCTTCTTCAGTCATCACTAGTGGCTAGGTTAGGTAAATTTCGTCAGGAAACAGGACAGCTTTTGGTCATCTGACCGAGGCCTTCTATTGGCTTACCAGTCCACCCCTTGAAAAAATATGGTTATAGTTAGCGAAACGTTTTCTTAATAAATGTCTTGATCAGTGTACACTTGTCTGTCTTACCTACACATAAGGTAAACTAGTATTTTAAGTGAGTACTAAATTATTATTACAAATTATCAGTTATTAGCCTTTTAGTATAATGTAGAGTATTTTAGGTACATACTATATTATTACAAACTAAGAAAAAGTATTGGGCATTTAAGAATATTTACGAGGCTAATCTGGGCGAAGCTGAGGCTGCCACAGTCTGAGACATCTTGTTTATGTAGAAACCTGCACTACAGGTGTCAGTTTTTATTTCTCCAATCTCTACTGTTCTACGAACCCCAGAGAAGGTTGTAACCTGTTGTGGATATTTTAATTTAGCTTGATTATTATAATTTCAAGTTTTATGTAAGACTTGTGGAGGACTTGTCAGGAAGACTCGCCTATATTAGTATTTTTTTAGTATTTATGTAATTAAATACACTGATAATTATGCAACAGTTTAGGCTAAAATTGATTAGTCAGAATGTAGAATTAGGGTAATAGTTAAAATTTTAAAGTATACTGACCTTTTTTGTGTATTATTATTACCGTGACTTCAATATAGATGTTTTATTATATATTATAAGCTAAAACTTAGGCTGGTGATGTTAAGAAGTTAGGCAACGTTTATTTTTAATGTTTTTTTTTTTTGGAGTTTTAGGAAATACTATTTGTGAGGGGGCTGTCAGCTGATTCCCTGGAGGGAGGGAGTGAGTGCATGCACTGCGCCTACCACCTCCAGGACTCTAGTCAGGCTAGCCTGCTTCATTGACTCACTTTATAAAAGTTACCTTGCTCACACTTCAACAACACGTCCACCTATCACCACTTTTCTAACACGCTCACACAAGCCTGCAGGATGCTCAGGCCCTTACAACTCTTGAAGCCTCCTTAACTTCTTCACTCCAACCGTTCCTTGGGCCCTTCCAGCCTTCCTCCAGATTGCACCTGTCATCCTGTCCCTCTCCTTCCTTTACATGACCAAGCCACCTAGCAACCCATTCTCAGCCCTCTTAAGACAGCAACACTATTAAACAAAAAAATATTTTGATAATTTTAATGAAATCCTAGCACCTAAATAATAATAATATTATTATTACCACCACCGAGCAGTGCACCTTTAGAGCATGGTTTTCCTGGCACCATGGAATCAAGCGACGCTCTCAGAGACTTTTTTTTTTTTTTGTCAGACCAATCGCAAGGCTTCTAGGAGCTACCTTATATATGATGTAGCTGTCGTGCCTAATAGGTAAAACTGGTCATTTTTTCATTAATGTTAATGTAAAAATTTATAATTTTGCACCAAAAGAATCTTAGAAAACTTAACTAACCTTATTATAACAAGCGCAATTTAATTTAGCCTAATCCAACTAAATATATATTTAATACGTTTACAATAATTTAATAATAAACAAACACAATGAAATATATTTTTTTCGTTAGGTTCAGAATGATTTTTGCGAAATTATTGCATACACAAATTTTCGCTTGTCTTATATGGCAAGATGAGCGTTGCTATTTAAGCCAAAACCGCAAGTTCTGCCTATTCGACACGACATAGCCGCTTTCCATCGCATCTCATTGGCTGGGGCAGCCGAATGTAAACACCTTCAGCTGAGTGCTCGCCAAGTGACGGATTTCTGACGCAACAGTTCATATATTTACCCCTATTTTCACGATTCTAGAATGCCCGTAAGTTCTGAATTTGTTCCCAGTTTTTAGCTTAATGTTTGAACATAGTTTTGATATGCAAATAAAGTGTGCTAATATTTATAAGTAGCAATGACATAAAAGTGAAAATACTATACACAAATAAGGCAGCATAAATTTTCCCCTGCCCGGTAAAGGAGGTTTCGTCCTGGGATGCTCCTAGTGGGTTTAGCGCTCGTCCCGGGAACAACTTGTGTTACATAACTTATTAAGTATTGAAAATATACACGTATTTGTTCATTTGTCGCGCTCTTGTGTTTTCTTGTCATTTCGGTTTCAATTAAGTATCTTTCATAGATCAAGTGCCTAGTGAAGAAGGTATTATTATGCCTTGGCTGATTCTCATTTTGATAGTGACCTTCACAGATATGGAGGAAAATAATGGTAAATGTATTCCTGGTAAGAGATATAACAACACAACCTCACTGGACAATCCAATGTCTTATTTTTTACGGACCAAGAGTGCATTTTCATATTTAATTTTTTTTTTTTTAATATGTTCCAATACTATAGAAACAAGTAACTATTGTTTTTGTATACATTTTTATTGAATAATAGTCTAAATGTACATTAATGTCTTTTATTAACATGTTTTTGGATTTTTTTACCGCAAACCGATAGGGGTAATTTTTTAGGGGGGTTTCATTTTTTGGATTTTTTGGCTCGAAAAAAGTCCAAGAGTAAATATATGTTAGAAAAAACTATACTTTAAAAATATGAGAGCATATTTCTGATATCTCGCCGATTTCCGTGACCGATCCGATAGTGTTAAGACTCCCCAGGCAGGTGGTAAATTACGTGGTGAGGTGGGCAGGGAACGTGAGTGCGTAAGTAGGTGGGTGAGGTGGGCAGGGAACGTGAGTGCGTAGGTAGGTGGGTGAGGTGGGCAGGGAACGTGAGTGCGTAGGTAGGTGGGTGAGGTGGGCAAAGGGAAGGGGAAGGGAGGACTGGAAGTTGCTTACTTAACACACTTAACTCAGAGATAAAAAAAAAAAAAAGTCTGATTTATGAGAAGTTCGTGTGCAGTAGAGGTATGAGCCAGTGATTAAATCAGCCAGTTAGCAGCCTAGCCAGTCAGTAAGTCAGCCAGCCAGTCAATCAACCAGCCATTAAGTGTCAGCCAACCAACTAGACATCAAGTCAAAGCCAGTCTGCCAACTAATTAGCCAGCCAACCAGCCAGCAAGGCGGATGTAAACCAGTACACGTGTCTCCTGGATCCGGGTTGAGATGCGGCGCCGTGAGGTGCTTTTTTTTTTTAATATGTGTTTGTGATGGAGGTATGGATGTTGTGATGTGGATGTGGTGGAGATATAGGTGTGGATGTGGTGGAGTATAGGTGTGGATGTGGTGGAGTTATAGGTGTGGATGTGGTGGAGTTATAGGTATGACTGTTGTGGAGGTGTGGATGTGGTGGAAGTGTGGATGTGGAGGTATGGGCGTGGTGGGGGTATAGGTGTGGGTGTGGTGGAGGGTATGTTTTATGTCTTTGTAGGGATCGATTTACAATTGATCTCTCATCTTCTCTAGTTGCTACTAGGTCCACTCTTCCTTCTCCAAGAGCATTATCGTACCCATTCTTAAATCTGTGTGTGGATCCTGCCTCTACTACACTCTACTGATTGTTCCACTTCCTGACAACTCTTAAGCAACCAAGTTGTGTTGTGACTTCCCAGTAGTGTTTGATCTTGTAGTACTGAGACTCTTCATTACAACATTGAAACACGTGTTTATATCACGTTTAAAGTGTGTAGTAATGAAGGTAACTTTGTACTTTCAGGAAGGTGTGGCTAGCAGAGCATCCACCACCTACTGGGAGCAGGTGAGTACACCTCGGTGTTATACCACTGCTATAATAATACGTATCCCTTGCTGTCGCCTGCTTCCTTGCTAAGTCAGTTTTTTCTCCTTACACAGTACATGAAAGTATGAGAATTAGACACATATGCAACATCTGGGTATCTTTAAAGATACTCAGATGTTGCATATGTGTCTAATTCTCATCTTGTCCGTATTGTATACTATTCTTGTACATGAAGAAAGTACTTTGTTTTACGGTCTAAACTTACAACATCACACCACCACTGTCTGACCCTTCCATCACTGCCTGACCCTTCCATCACTGCCTGACCCTTCCATCACTGCCTGACCCTTCCATCACTGCCTGACCCTTCCATCACTGCCTGACCCTTCCATCACTGCCTGACCCTTCCATCACTGCCTGACCCTTCCATCACTGCCTGACCCTTCCATCACTGCCTGACCCTTCCATCACTGCCTGACCCTTCCATCACTGCCTGACCCTTCCATCACTGCCTGACCCTTCCATCACTGCCTGACCCTTCCATCACTGCCTGACCCTTCCATCACTGCCTGACCCTTCCATCACTGCCTGACCCTTCCATCACTGCCTGACCCTTCCATCACTGCCTGACCCTTCCATCACTGCCTGACCCTTCCATCACTGCCTGACCCTTCCATCACTGCCTGACCCTTCCATCACTGCCTGACCCTTCCATCACTGCCTGACCCTTCCACCACTGCCTGACCCTTCCATCACTGCCTGACCCTTCCATCACTGCCTGACCCTTCCATCACTGCCTGACCCTTTCCATCACTGCCTGACCCTTCCATCACTGCCTGACCCTTCCATCACTGCCTGACCCTTCCATCACTGCCTGACCCTTCCATCACTGCCTGACCAATCCATCACTGCCTGACCCTTCCATCCTGCCTGACCTTCCATCACTGCCTGACCCTTCCATCACTGCCTGACCTTCCATCACTGCTTATTTTCTGTTAATTACAAGATCAGAATAAAACGTAATAAACGAATTTAACCTGTTTTTTTTTTAATCGAGGAGTGATGGGATTCGAACCAGGGTCAAGTATATTACGCGCTCACCACACTAACTTCACGACGACTTCAGTACTTTTGTTTTAGTCTTCAAGTACTTTGTTGTGCTATAAGAAACGGCCAGAAACAAAGTAAAAAATGTCACTCAGCAAGGAAAAATAGTTGTCAATGAAAATATTTAATGAGCCAGTCATGTGGCAGCACCTCAGTGCCTAAAAGCATACAGATATGATCAGAAGGTTGAGCTATTGGTTAGACCAAACATCAGAATGGGCAAGGAATGTGATCTAAGTGACATTGACCGCTGATCTGGGATTGTCATGCACAACATTTTCTGAGTTTACAGAGAATTGTGTGAAAAACACACAAATGTACTGAGCGGCAGTTCTGTGCCTCAGTATCTCTGACTGTCTTCCATCTCCTGCATGACACTTCTCCTGCATGACACTTCTCCTGCATGACACTTCTCCTGCATGGCACTTCTGCATAACACTTCTCCTGCATGACACTTCTGCATAACACTTCTCCTGCATAACACTCCTGCATGACACTTCTGCATGACACTTCTCCTGCATGACACTTCTCCTGCATAACCTCTCTCCTACATAACACTTCTACATAATACCTCTCTTACATAACACCTGCATAACACCTCTCTTATATAACACCTCTCCTACATCTCTTCTACATAACACCTCTTCTACATAACCAGGGGATTTCTATAAAGTAAACCAGCAATACCAACTAACACTGTATCATTTATATACTGTACTTTTTTAGAAATAATTTATTACTTTAAAAACATCCGTTCAACCCCTCTCACAAAACAACCTCCCACTCATATCCCTTCCAACCCATCCGTCCTTCACATTCACCCTTCCACCTCCCCTGCCGGCTGCCCCTTTTACTTCCCCCCTTCCATACTACGTCCCACTCCAACCTCCACCTCCATCTCACCTCTCCCACTCTCTCCCTCACTCCCCACCCTCCTCCTCAACACTGCCTCCTTGACAAAGACCTCCACTCTGCCCTTGTTTACCTCTTGCCGGACTACCTTGTTATTCTCCTGGAAAATTCCCTTCATCTTGCTTTCAAAAACCTCGTTCACTCTTTTACTCTCTCTCTCTCTAGAAGATTCAAACATCTTATCCAGTCTATTCCTTGGAGAATTCCTTAGCATCTATTGATGGCCGTCTGATCCTCAAATAGTCTATTGATCCTCCGTCTATTCATCCTGCCTCTATTCATCGTGCATCTCTTCATTCTGCGTCTATTTAACCCACATCTATTCATCCTGCGTCTATTTAACCCACATCTATTCATCTTGCGTCTATTTAACCCACATCTATTCATCCTGCGTCTATTTAACCCGCATCTATTCATCCTGCGTCTTTTTAACCATCTATTCATCCTGCGTCTATTTAACCCGCATTTATTCATCCTGCGTCTATTTAACCCGCATTTATTCATCCTGCGTCTATTTAACCCGCATTTATTCATCCTGCATCTATTCATTCTGCGTTAATTGATCCGTCTATTCAGCCATTCCCAGCACCCTGGAATGGCTGTGATAACTTCCAAAATCCTCTCGGTGGCGGAACTTCAAACCTTCAGAAAAAATTTCATTGTAATTCGAGGCGGCGGCTGAGAGTGACATTCAGGTGTGTACGCATAGACTTAAACATTTTGTGTGTAAAATAATGTGAAACTTCTATTGCCGTTAAATTCCGTTGTACATGTATGGTATACAATGCCGACAATATGAAGAATTAGATCTACTTCCACTGGGGAAGCCCACCTACCAGTAACAATGTCATCGTCTGCTACACATCCCTCGCCCGACGCCAGTATATAAGCGCCAGTCGTCATGACTGTGCTTTAGACTCTCCAAGATTACGGTGCTCTTCACCACTTCAAGACTGAAGGACTGATTACCTCATCTTTAGTATATAGTTCTGCTGTTTTAGTTAAGTCGTTGAATTTGGATGGCGAAACGTCTACAATAAAGATACCCAGATGTTACACATGTGTCAAATTCTTCACCCGTTAAATCACGTTAAATAAATTTTAGTTTAGCTCTTGTGAACAACGTCAGTATTTAATGGCTGATGGATCTGAGGGGCAGGGGAGTGCCTTTTAAGTTTTGTTTGAATGCTGGCAAAGTTTTTGATATAGTAAAATAGTAAATAAAACTTGGGATCGTTGGAATCTGTGCCATAACTGGGGAATGAGTCCTCTGATAGGCTTCTAGTTTCCTCAATACAAGGCTCACGCTGCTCTTGCTTGACATAGGTCCCAGTTCGCAATTTTTATTGAATGGGGATATTTTGAATTATTAAAGTTTAATGAACACTTCACAATGCTCATTTATAACTCGCATGGAGACAGAAACTCAGGAGATTAATTGATTTGTATTTTTCGACCCCCCTTCTGCTGAAGAGGAGCACAGAAGGGGTCGAAATATACAGATCAGTTACCGTATTTTCCGGCATATAAGGCGCGCGAGCATATAAGACGATGTTTCCAAACAATTGTAATGTAACGTTAGTAAACAACTGCTAAAGCGTAACCCACAGCCTACCCTTAACCCTGACCTTGAGCATATAAGGCGCACGGTGATTTTTTCAAGACTTTTTGTGGGGGAGGGAGAAAGTGCGCCTTATATGTGGGTTATTGAGCAGGGATATTTTTATGCAGTAAGTAAAGAATATTGCTCATATCTAAATATCATGCCGATGCGATTTATAAGAAGGTAAAAGGACACAAGTGCAACTAATGTATTGTGGCAACGTTTCGCCCTCCAGGAACGAGGGCGAAGCGTTGCCACAATAAAATGTCACATTAGTTGCACATGTAACCCAGTAAGTTTTGTCCGAGTGGTGCAGATTTAAAATTGTATTGAAATTGTATAAAAAAGAACTGGAATCATTGGAATCAGACCAATTACTGGAGAATGTCTTTTATTATCAGCTTCAAACTTTTGTCATTGTTGGCCTTTGTTTAGTCAAAATAATTATTACATGGGAAACAGTTTACTTAATAAAACTGACAACTTGAAATTTGCACAGCTTAAACTGAGTGTCAAGCTTACCTTAAAAAACATTGGGCTTTGTTAAAACATAGTTTGTCACTCAGTTTGTCACTCAGTTTGTCACTGTTTGAACCGTGTAAATTTCAATTTGCCAGTTTTATTAAATAAATTGTTTGCCGTGTGATAATTAGGAAATGTAGATAAATGGTTCAGAGAACCAGCAAGTTGATAAATTAGACACATATGTAACACTTGGGTATCTTTATTGAGGAAACGTTTCGCCACACAGTGGCTTCATCAGTCTGATACAAAGAAGAATAGTGAAGATCAGAAGGAGTGAGGTAATCAGTCCCTCAGTCTGGAGTCGATGCAATCAGTCCATCAATCTTGAAAAGAATACAGCCTAAGTACGAAGGAGGGGCTTATATACTGCAGACAGGTGAGGTGCAGCAGTCGTAGACGGTGTCACCTTGGATAAATCCTCAGGTGGAAGTACAATCGCGTGCACAAACCACAGGGAGCCGGGGCTGTGCAATACCGAGATACCTTTCTCGGATCACGCAGCGACTGAAATCCGTCTAGTTAGCCCTGAGCTGTATCATCCTACTCTAGTACGTACTTGCTTTTTGTTAAGGGTAATTATGGTCTCCGCGGGTGGATCTCCGACCAGGACTCCTCAGTTGCACGAGAACCATTGAAACAACGTGATCGCAAGACAAAGTTTCTAAGCTTTACCTGTGTCCTTGGACGTTCAAAGATTCACAAAGGAAGGACCAGCAAATCTGCCAGAGTGCAGAACGTTTAACAGGCTTGCGTTTCAGGCTTAAATGTTCCCATTTCCCCAAAGCGACGCTGTTGGGAAGCACTATATCAGGGGGTCACTGTGGGAGACACTATATCAGGGGGTCACTGTGGGAAGCACTATTTCATGGGGTCACTGTGCTAAGCACTGTTTCAGGGGGTCTCTGGGAAGCACTATATTAGGGGCTCACTGTAGGAAACACTATAGCAGGGGGTCACTGTAAGAAGCACTGTATCAGGGGGTCACTGGGAGACTCATGGCCAATCAACACAGGCGTGAGTTCTTGCCAAACATGTTGGTAGGTGAGGCAGGTCAAGGGTCACGGGTCACGACCCCAGATGGGGAAATGTAGAAAAAAAGGGAACTTTAGCTCAACGAGAAACATGTCAGTAAGCACGTATCGTTGAAGCATAGTGTGACAGTATGGTAGATATTCAGAGGTAAGGTACAACAAAAATAACCAGTCAAAAAAATACATATATTGAAATTCCAAGCGTTTTCGTGATTTCTCACATTTCTTGATAATGTGAGAATTCACGAAAGCGCTTGGAATTTCTTTATTTTCTCTCAATGGTTATCTTACATATTGTGATATCACTTGTTTACTATGATCTTATTGTTTGTGTGTGTTTGTGTATGTGTGTGTGTGTGTGTGTGTGTGTGTGTGCGTGTGTGCAGAACAACCACCGTGAAAAAATAGCGAGTCGGAGCGAAACGTCGTCGTAAGTTTTTCTCTCACATGTGTGGGTTATTTATGTATATTTATGTAAGTCAGGTGTTCTGAAAGTTGCTTTGGGAATAAACATTCTCTCCTCATTGTCTCTCAATTAGCTATTAAGAAAGATGAAAGCCAAGCCTAGGGCGAAACGTTGTTTTATAAAGGATTGTGTGCTACCAGTGTTTTTATTTCCATTTTTAGGATGAAATATACCGTTCCCTGTACATTCCAAGTGGAAAATCTCTCCTCTCCTTCCAGAGAAAAATTTGTCTCCTGGGGAAAAATCCCAACCCGGTGGGGGGGGGGGAGAAACCTTTGCAGGGAAAATTTAATCCCTCTATCGTGAGTCCATCGTCAAGGCGAGTCCATCGTCAAGGCGAGTCCATCGTCAAGGTGAGTCCATCGTCAAGGTGAGTCCATCGTCAAGGCGAGTCCATCGTCAAGGTGAGTCCATCGTCAAGGTGAGTCCATCGTCAAGGCGAGTCCATCGTTAAGGCGAGTCCATCGTTAAGGCGAGTCCATCGTCAAGGCGAGTCCATCGTCAAGGTGAGTCCATCGTCAAGGTGAGTCCATCGTCAAGGTGAGTCCATCGTCAAGGCGACTCCATCGTCAAGGCGACTCCATCGTCAAGGCGACTCCATCGTCAAGGTGAGTCCATCGTCAAGGTGAGTCCATCGTCAAGGTGAGTCCATCGTCAAGGCGACTCCATCGTCAAGGTGAGTCCATCGTCAAGGTGAGTCCATCGTCAAGGTGAGTCCATCGTCAAGGTGAGTCCATCGTCAAGGTGAGTCCATCGTCAAGGTGAGTGTACTGGAGAGATAAGAAAGCAATCACCGACTTCCGGACACGATATGGAACTTTAAAATTCCAGAGTTCATGTCGGTGGACTGGTAAGAACTTTTGACGAGAAAACTCCAGTTAACTAAGACGAATGTAGACGACTCGTATAATTTTTTCTTTATATATATATATATATATATATATATATATATATATGACATTTTTATACGAGTCTTCTAGATTGGCCTCTGTTGATTGGAGTCAGCAGTGTGAATTATGAGGGCCCATAGCCGCAGATAAATTGGGTTTTAAGAATTTTTTTTTGAGATATCTCGTAGAAGATTTGGAAGTTTATTGTACGTGAGGTACTATGCTGGTAGGCAGCAACCATCCAAGTAGGTATTACCGTCCTGGTAAATAAGTGTGAAATGGATTTTTTTTTTCACTGTGGCTGGATTCCTGATCTTTTCTTTCTCATAAACACGTGTTGTAAGATGACATGTTAATTTTACATTCAGTACACAAGTGACTAATTCAGTACACATTCAGTACACAAGTGACTAATTCAGTACACATTCAGTACACAAGTGACTAATTCAGTACACATTCAGTACACGTGTGACTTTAATTTCCTGTGTACTCTTTGAGTATGATACAGTTTACTGGGTGTGCTTCACACTACGACTCTCATCTCCTCTAATTATTCAAACTGGCAATTATGGCCTGTATAGTTAGTCGTGGGGACCCCCAACTGCGCTGTGAATGACTGTGCCTGGGTTAAATGTCAGTTAGGATGAGGAGTTGACTCCAAACGAATTGGGGTAACATCTAAACACCTAGTGTTCACTTAGTCTCTCACTAACTACTGATGAGGGCACAGGCTAGTTTCTCTAGTATGAGTTTTAAGGCTATAGCAATGGGCGAACTCACCTTGATCTATCATTTATTGTAATTGTTATTTATATGGCATCTCTCTACAATAATGCTCTGATGCATTCTGTACATATTGTAAATATTGGTGGTGGGAATATACTGTTGCTCAGAAAACTACCCTTAGTGTTTATCTTTTATTACTATTGGTACCTTCCTTACTGCCAGGAATTTCATTTGTACCTGTGTTCGTAATATTTTAATAGTTCTTCATTCTGTAATATTTCCTTGCAACCTAGTAGGCCTGGTCTGAGACCTGGCCCTGGGGAAGATAATCCACAGAATCGCTAACATAATAACTACCCCACGTTTTGCGTCTTTGTTTCTAATTATATTACGGACTTCATATGCATGCATACATACATGTAAGATATGGAGCTCCATGCATTTATCAGACGCCTGCCAGGCATTTTTCACTGTCGATTGTCACACTCAGGCGCTGCAAAAGTTGTGTATAGGCAACTCTCGGGTCTTTGGTGTTTTCGATGAGGCTTGATTGAACCCAGCAATTTTAGGATGCTTTCCCAACGGGCCAGTTTGGACGAAGCAATACTAACGAGTATATGTTGAGCTTGTGATCTTCCCTTTGATCAGCGGCACCATCTTGCTAACCAACACTAAATGGGATATAGTTAGTGGCCAGGATAGATAATAATAATAATAATAATAGTAATAAGCCAAGAATGACGGATACAAAAACAATGGTATTTTCTGCAGCAGTCTTTACCTCTTTTAATTTTCCACTTGAGATATCATTAGGTGAGGCGTGGTGGCAGTTTTTGCTGCTTAACACAGGAAATACTGCCGCCTTTCTCACGCACGACAGCCAGAAAGAATACACATCTCTTGCTTTTCTCCTTAATTAAGAAAAAATGTGACAGTCTTTATGATTTGTTTTAATTAATGTTAAGAGATGACGTGTCTAGCGTCTTCAACTTGAGAATAATATATATATATATATATATATATATATATATATATATATATATATATATATATATATATATATATATATATTATTATATATATATATATATATATATATATATGTCGTGCCGATTAGGTAAAACTTGCGATTTTGGCTTAAATAGCAACGCTCACCTTGCCATATAAGACAAGTGAAAATTTGTGTATGCAATAATTTCGCCAAAATCATTCTGAACATAACGAAAAAATATATTTCATTGTGTTTGTTTATTATTAAATTAATGTTAACGTATCTAAAATATATTTAGTTGGGTTAGGCTAAATTAAATTGCGCTTGTTGTAATAAGGTTAGGTAGGTTTTCAAAGTTTCTCTTGGTACAAAATTATAAATTCTTACATTAACATAAATGAAAAGAAATATATCTTTAAACGTATAAGAGAAAATTTTAGAAAGGACTTAATTTTAGATGAGTTCTTGCTAATTGACCAGTTTTACCTAATCGGCACGACATATATATATATATATATATATATATATATATATATATATATATATATATATATATATATATATATATATATTATACACACACACAGGCATACACGTTTTGTGTAATATTGAGTAAAATTTTAAGGAAGTATTAGATTTTGTCAAGTAAATTGCCCGTGGATGGAATAACACCAGGTGCTTTAATATTCCTAATGCTATTTTCTTGGTGCTGTAAAAATATTAGCTGTATAACCCTTGTGGTTTAGCGCTTCTTTTGATTATAATAATAATGTAAAAATAATCTCTCAAAACACAACCATATGAGGAATTTACAGTACTGATGATTGACGTGATATGATCACGGGTAGCATTGAGCCCTACACACCTGTCAAGGCTAAGCCCTACACACCTGTCAAGGCTGATCACCTGAAAACTGCTGACTTGACTGACAAATCCTGGTATGCAGTTTAATACGGTTCTACGATAACGATACCCAAGAGTTTCAAACATGTCTTATTCATGAGCTTGATGTCAACATGTGTTAATTGACAATATAAAACTGAACAAAGCTTGAACTGATACCAGCTGTAAGAAGCTTAAGAATACGGACATCTGTAAGAATTTTCAAGAAATAAATAATAACAGTAAGCGCCGGGAAGAGAGACTGGACACGGCGTAGCACCTGAAGGAGGAGGAGGATAACTTTGTCAACCAAAAGATGCAAAAAGCTAAGGTGAGTGAGAAGAGGCTTGATTCTAAGGCTCCAATTCCATGAATATTTTCTATTACCATAGGCGCTACCCATGAATGTAATAATAATCATAATAATGCTAATTCCCAAGACACAGAATAACAACATATGCGAGGCTAGGATACGTAAGGCCTGCCGTTAGGAACTCGAACCAAAAGAGAGAATACCGTGACTAGAGCAATACGCAAGAAACCCGCACGTCGAAACGTCGTCTTAAGTTCCTCTCTATGTGCGGGTTATTTGTGTATTGAACTTTAAGAAGTCTGTAATCACATAGAGTTCTGGAGTGTGCAGCGCCAGTGTGGAACCATTGCATTGCCAAACACAGGATGCTACAGTAAGTAGTATAGACATATATTACAGCAGTCCTTGAGTACACAGCACCAGAGTCCTTAGCCAAAGACATAAGATGGTCGAAAAAGTTGTGAGGTTGGCCACAAGTAGTGTTAATGGGGAAAAAGACTATGAAGAAAGACTAGGAATGAATCTTAGGACACTAGAGGGACTTAAATCAAGAAGAGACATCTCAAGACACAGCATCCCGGGACATAAACACAGCATCCCGGGACATAAACACAGCATCCCGGGACATAAACACGGTAAATGAAAACAATCTGAAATAGACGAAATGAAAGTTTGACAGCAAATAAACAGTTGACTGTTTACAGGGATTTAAGAGTTGATGTGATACAGTTAAACGATGCTAGTCGATTGAAAGTCAGGCGGGCCCAGGAGCTGCAGGTCATCCCCGGCTCGCTGAACCTGATAAATACAAGCACACCGCACGCACACCGGGAATGGGGTAAAGCTAGACATCAAAACTGGTGACACACTCGAGTATATGCGAGTATTAAGACACTTGAGGACACGTTTCGCCCACCAGGGGTTTCTTCAGTCCAGTCCTAAACAGTTAATTTAGGTTACTTGAATGTCAGGATTAACGATGAAATGATGAGGCAAGTTGTGAGAAAAATATTTTGGTGGCAGACAGACAGAGGGAGGTCGAGCACAGGTAAATTGACCACCATTAGAGGAATTATGTTGAGTCAAGCAAATTAGGTCATGTAGCCACCTGGATACGGTCTGTCTGTCTGTCTCTCTCTCTCTGTCTGTCTCTCTCTCTCTGTCTGTCTGTCTCTCTGTCTCTCTCTGTCTCTCTCTCTCTCTCTCTCTCTCTCTCTCTCTCTCTCTCTCTCTCTCTCTCTCTCTCTCTCTCTCTCTCTCTCTCTCTCACACACACACACACACACAGATGACTTTGAAAGACAAGTGACAGACAAGACAGTCAATGAGGCAATATAGATTAACCAGGAAGACACCAGCAGATGTGGGTTGGCACTAATTCAGTGTGGTTTTAAGCGATGCTGGTGATTTTAACTTCGCATGAGTATCTGTGTCCAGTGTTTATGTTATTTGCTTAAATTGTTTATCATATTTAAACTGATTTTATTGTGTTTATAACATTTCACTGTTTGGATGATTGGGTGACCTGTGTGGTCATACTACTATCACACCACTACTATTATTATTATTACTGCTACTAACACAATTGTACCAACAAAGAATAGATTACAAAGAACAGAGGGTTAGATCTTGCTTTACAAAGATGTGCAATGAAGCAAAAGATAACTATAAAATGGTATGGAAAACATGTAGAAAACGGAGGCTAGAAAACCGGGAATTAAGCATAAGAATTAGGACTAACTGCACTAAGAAGACAAGCATATTGACGAAATATCACACTGAAACAGCTCAAATTAATGTATAGCCAAATAATGTTAATGGTGAGATTAAGCGACTACGCAATAAAACTCAAGAAAGAGGCGGGTGAACTTAATGGATGGTAGGAGGTGTTCAAAGAAATGAATAAAAGATGCAAAGAAAACTTCACTTTGGAATCAGGGAAGATTCCATGGGAAGGGGAAGAAAGGTGTGGGTAGCAAGGATTGAAGGAATGTAAACGAAGGAGAAAGATGGATGCTAAGAAAATTGAATGCAAAGCAGGGGTCCCCCAACCTGCGGCCCGCGAACCGTATGTGGCTCTTCTAGGAAATGGATGCGGCCCTCCATGAAATTATGAATTCATTTTTATTAATCTAGGTTCTACACTGCGCAGTGTCAACAAAACCGTGCGGCTCTCATCACACATTTAACCATCAAATGTGGCCCACTTGTGTGACAAGATTGAGGACTGCTGATATTTCCTGGTGTGGAGAAACTGTGTGGTCCCTTAGCAAGGTTGTACAGTAAGTCATCAGAAACACGACAGATGAGAAACTACAAATGTGACCCCAATATTTGAGAGGTGAAGAACAAAACACTAAATTATACATCAGTTTTCCTAACTAGCGTATTAGCTACGAAAAGATAACGTGAAGGAGGACTGTAGAGAATCTATAAATGAAAACATAAGTGACAAACAACATGTCTCCCAGCGTAGGCTGATCGAATTCATTATCCTTGTGTAAGTAACCCATCCTATGTGGAGTATAACGGGGAAACATAGCTAGAATATGTTCCCGCAGTGTACCTATCATATTCAGTAATGTAGCAGCATATTGAGATTGTTCCCACAATGTACTACCACAGTGTGGGTGTTCCCACAAAGTAACTACCATGTAGAATATGGTAGCTATACACTGCAGATGTTCCCATAATGTAATTATCATGTATAATGAGGTAGTTCTACAATGCTTATGTACTTTTTTTTTAAAGAAAAGTATCATCACTTTCCTTTTTCCGTTTATCTTCTCTCTTCGTATATTCCCTTTCCAAATTATCCCTATCCATCTATGCCTTTTTCTTCCAGCTATTCTTTTCTCCTCGCGAATTTCCCTGTCCCAGCCTTCCATTTCATTTCCAAGAACCCAGTAATCCATTTTTTTCGGCCTAAGTAGAGAGGAGATTTTCCCTTTCGTCAGAATTTGCTGTGACTTGTACCCAATGACTTAAAACAAATTATGTATTTGTTTTGGACTGGAACAAATGGATTTGATTATGTTGTAACTATATATGTAATAACAGTAATTTAGTGATGCCATCTGCAAATTGTTATTGATGGCATCAAATTATTATTGATGGTATCAAATTGGTATTGATGGTATCAAATTGTTATTGATGGTATCAAATTGGTATTGATGGTAACAAATAGTTACTGATGGTATCAAATTGTTACTGATTGTATCAAATTGTCACTGATTGTATCAAATTGTTACTGGTAGTATCAACTTGTTAAGATGGGTAATGAAGGCTGTCAATTAATAATGTTATTAACAGTAAATATACAACTGTTTTACTTTTTTATATATATAAATCATACGAATCATCCTATTATTCCCTCCTATCCCCCATTGCCTTATCTTCCTCCCTCCTAGCCTGCTTCCCTCCTCTTTCCTATCCCTCATGATCCCTTCACTCCTCTTCAATACCCCCTTGCCACCCCACCGCCCATCCCACCAGCCTCCCCGTTAAGACCACTGTTGGTAAGGCTGTGTTGAACAACTTGGAGCCTCGCACGAAGCCCAAGTCTTGGCAACAAACAAGAAGTAAAGTTACATTGTGGCTAGGTGCGACTTTAATGAGTTGGTCAGGTGTGACAAGTTGTGGATATTACACCTCAGACACTCTCTAAGTTACGCTGCTAAACTTGTTACTTTTTGGTTCGCCTTCCAGAAGATGGGGATCTCTGTGTTATTACTTCATGTAATTACCTATTTGTAGTTACAGTGGAGTTATGCTCATGGTGGGCGACTTCATGGGTTAATTTCTCATAGATTTTTTGTTCAAACTTCCAATATTTGTATCGCTTTTGCCTTGAATCTTCCTCACTCCTAGTTACAAAGTGGACCTTTTTTTCGGGCTTCGTGTGCTTTGACCAAGTGGATGCTTGACAGTGGGGCCACAGGCTTGACAGTGGGGCCACAGGCTTGACAGTGGGGCCACAGGCTTGACAGTGGGGCCACAGGCTTGACAGTGGGGCCACAGGCTCCATGATTGGCCTAACATGTGTATATATATTTTTTTTAAGTATTCCTTGTTTAGGTTCTTGGCTGCTGCCAAGACATTTGAGGTTTAGTGATTTTCCTTGTGCTGCAGAAACTAGAGTTGATGTTATCAGACCCTTCTGTTTGGTTGATGTTATCAGACCCTTCTGTGTGGTTGATGTTATCAGACCCTTCTGTCTGGTTGATGTTATCAGACCCTTCTGTCTGGTTGATGTTATCAGACCCTTCTGTCTGGTTAATGTTATCAGACCCTTCTGTCTGGTTGATGTTATCAGACCCTTCTGTCTGGTTGATGTTATCAGACCCTTCTGTCTGGTTGATGTTATCAGACCCTTCTGTCTGGTTGATGTTATCAGACCCTTCTGTCTGGTTGATGTTATCAGACCCTTCTGTCTGGTTGATGTTATCAGACCCTTCTGTCTGGTTGATGTTATCAGACCCTTCTGTCTGGTTGATGTTATCAGACCCTTCTGTCTGGTTGATGTTATCAGACCCTTCTATCTGGTTGATGTTATCAGACCCTTCTGTCTGGTTGATGTTATCAGACCCTTCTGTCTGGTTGATGTTATCAGACCCTTCTGTCTGGTTGATGTTATCAGACCCTTCTGTCTGGTTGATGTTATCAGACCCTTCTGTCTGGTTGATGTTATCAGACCCTTCTGTCTGGTTGATGTTATCAGACCCTTCTGTCTGGTTGATGTTATCAGACCCTTCTGTCTGGTTGATGTTATCAGACCCTTCTGTCTGGTTGATGTTATCAGACCCTTCTGTCTGGTTGATGTTATCAGACCCTTCTGTCTGGTTGATGTTATCAGACCCTTCTGTCTGGTTGATGTTATCAGACCCTTCTGTTTGGTTGATGTTATCAGACCCTTCTGTCTGGTTGATGTTATCAGACCCTTCTGTTTGGTTGATGTTATCAGACCCTTCTGTTTGGTTGATGTTATCAGACCCTTCTGTTTGGTTGATGTTATCAGACCCTTCTGTCTGGTTAATGTTATCAGACCCTTCTGTCTGGTTGATGTTATCAGACCCTTCTGTTTGGTTGATGTTATCAGACCCCTCTGTCTGGTTGATGTTATCAGACCCTTCTGTCTGGTTAATGTTATCAGACCCTTCTGTTTGGTTGATGTTATCAGACCCTTCTGTTTGTTTGATGTTATCAGACCCTTCAGTTTGGTTGATGTTATCAGACCCTTCTCTTTCACCGACATTTGTAGGTCCACCAGTCTTGCAGAACTATACACAGAAGACAGTATAAGATGAGGTTATCAGTTGAGCTCTGGCGTAACTCTTGGGTATGACCTACTTCCACTAGTGATTCCCGCCCACCTGTGACGTGACATTCAACTGCTCCACCTGATATGGCTGCAGTATATAAGTAACCTGTTCTCTGAGCATCTAAGTAAATTTCTCACATACAGTTTCCACCTCTGTCGGTTGTCCTCTTGTTCATAAAAAAATAACATACCACAACGACACAACAGAAAAAATAAGATAAAGGTAAATAAAAGCACGAATGTAAATCGGGTACCCACTAATCGCTCTAGAATAAATAAGTCACATTTTCACTGTTTAAAGCGTCATCAATGACTCATTTGAGTGTCTTTGCAACAGTGAAATCATGTCTGTGATTAGGAGGACGGGCTGGTGTAAGAGTCCATCTTTTTTTTTTTGTATACTTCAGATTTATCAAGACTAAGGTACTGAACACCCGCTTCCAGGATGAGGGACTGATTACCTTCTCTTTCACTGTCTTCTGTGTATAGTTCTGCAAGGCTGATGGCTGATGGATAGGATTTACTGTCACTGATGTTTCACCAGGTAGTAGGTTGGTAGGCAGCAAGCATCTAGGAAGGCGCTATCCTGCTGTCATAGGAGTGTGAAATACGGGTATTAAGTTGGTAGACGGCAACCATCCAGGGTCGCACTGCCCACCTTGTCATATACGTGTAACGCAAAAGCCTGTTAAAATATTTAGCAATTTATCAGAATTGTTTTGTCTCACAAACTTGCCGTATACAAAAGTTTTGGTCATAATTTGAACTCGCCGTATGAACGGAACGCCGAAAAGCGGGGCCTTACTGTATATCATGTTTCTATGTTAAGACTTAGGGTAAATCTTACATTTTTTTTTTTTCAGTCACTGAATTCGTTACTGTGTATTTGTTTGTTTTTTTTCTTTTGAAGGAGGGGTGCAGGGGCGATAATCCTCGTAACCACAAAGAAACTACAATACCAATCACATGGATATGTAGTAGTAGTTATTTCCCGCAGACGGGCAGGGTCGTGGGTGCTGAACTACAGATGCTGAAGAGAAGGTTGTCCTACTAACTCGAGGTGGTAGCATAGCAAGCTTCTGCCTCACTCACTTCCTGAACCACATTTATGTGTCCTTGAGAATTAGCGGGTCTGGTGGGGTCTACAGACGAGCAGGTTATACAAGGTTTGACATATGAACAAGTTATACAGGGTTCAACAGATGAACATGTTAGACAGTGTTTAATAGATGAACAAGTTGCACACGAGTCGATGGATGAACATGTTATACAGGGTTCAACAAATGAACAGAAATTTATGTAGGGTTCATAAGATGAAGAACATCATACAGGGTTCGAAAGAATGTGGGTGTTTGGCCCTTAATGAAAAAAATCATCATAATGAGATGATTCTCTGTTGAACTTGTGGTGTGCAGATGACTGTGTAACACATGTTGCCCATGGCTCCAGTCTTACCTGCCTTATTTTTTTTTATAATTGCTGAAGTATCTGTAGGGACCTTTAGGAAGCTTTAAGAGAGCCTTTAAATATTGTTGGACTTTGTAATTGATGCAGTTCTTTTAGCATTGTGGCTTAGTAACTATTTTATATTGTGTGTTTGTTAGTGTGAATAGTTTAGTGCCATTTTTATAACTTTGTGTTAAGAGTTGAATGATCTCATTGATAAAATTACTTTGTAAATCTTAAAAATTCCTTCCATTAATAGATAATCTGATGTTCTTTAGTGTCTTTCAATCTAAGATTGAATTGACTAATCAAGAGGTGAAGTAAAAACTAGCTTTGCCTAGAGTTGCTCTAGTTTATGAGTAAAAATAAAGTTTGTGCAGTGTAATGTCTCCATATGGAGCGGTGACAGCGTGTCGTTGCTGCCAGTAAAAGTGTCTCCCACACACAAAGGCTGGAGGCGCCGCAAAATGAATATGTGTGTGTGGACGTCCGGATGGTCCGTTGTGTGGTGGTATCCAGACTCATATTACGTCACCACGAGAAGAGGGAGGGAGAGAGAGAGATTGAGTGTGTGTGTTCTCATCTATTTGTGGTTGCAGGGGTCGAGTCATAGCTCCTGGCCCCCGCCTCTTCACTGATTGCTACTAGGTCATCTCTCTCCCTGCTCCATGAGCTTTATCAAACCTCGTCTTAAAACTTTGTATGGTTCCTGCCTCCACTATGTCACTTTCTAGGCTATTCCACTTCCTGACAACTCTATGACTGAAGAAATACTTCCTAACATCCCTTTGACTCATAGGAGTCTTCAACTTCCAATTGTGACCCCTTGTTTCTGTGTCCCCTCTCTGGAACATCCTGTCTTTGTCCACCTTGTCAATTCCTCACAGTATTTATTTTATATGTCGTTATCATGTCTCCCCTAACCCTCCTGTCCTCTAGTGTCGTCAGGCCGATTTCCTTTAACCTTTTTTCGTAGGAAAATCCCCTTAGCTCTGGGACTAGTCTTGTTGCAATCTTTTGCACTTTCTCTAATTTCTTGACGTGCTTGACCAGGTGTGGGTTCCAAACTGGTGCTGCATATTCCAATATGCGCCTGACGTATATGGTGTACAGTCTTCATCGATTCCTTACTGAGGTATTGGAATGCTATTCTTAGGTTTGCCAGCCGCCCGTATGCTGCAGCAGTTATCTGGTTGATGTGTGCCTCAGATGTGCTCGGTATTATACTCACCCCAAGATCTTTTTTCTTGAGTGAGGTTTGCAGTCTTTGGCCACCTAGAGTATACTCTGCGGTCTTCTTTACCCTTCCTCGATCTTCATGACTTTACATTTGGCAGGGTTAAATTCAAGAAGCCAGTTGCTGGACCAGGCTTGTAGCCTGTCCAGGTCTCTTTGTAGTCCTGCCTGATCCTCGACTGGATTTAATTTTCCTCATTAACTTCACATCTGTAAACAGGGACGCCTCTGAGTCTATCCCTTCCGTTATGCCATTCACATATACCAAAAACAGCACAGGTCCTAGGACTGACCCCTGTGGAACCCCGCTCGTCGCAGGCGCCCACTCGGACACCTCGTCACGTACCATGACTTGTTGTTGCCTCCCTGTCAGATATTCTCTGATGCATTGCAGTGCCTTTCTTGTTATGCATGCCTGATCCTCTAGCTTTTGCATTAACCTCTTGTGAGGAACTGTGTGTGTGTGTGTGTGTGTGTGTGTGTGTGTGTGCGCGTGTGCGTGCGTGTGCGTGTGTGCGTGCGTGTACTCACCTAATTGTGGTTGCAGGGGTCGAGACTCAGCGTGTGCGTGTGTGCGTGCGTGTGTGTGTGTGCGTGCGTGCGTGCGTGTGTGTGTGTGTGTGTGTGTGTGTGTGTGTACGTACGTAGGAAAGGAATTCGAAGTCCACACCAAGACTATCTGCTGGTCACTATCCACTTCTCCCAAGAGTAAGGACTGTCGTATATTGTTTAGGTGTGAGAGTCAAGGATAGCAAAGTAGAAGGCTGTCTCCCCACCCTTCACTGCCTCCGGGTATTGCCAGCATGAAAACAGGGAGGGAAATGTGCCATAACATGCTGGAAAAATTGCATCGAATTGAAAGGAGAGATGTGATGGATGATAGACATGGGCTACAACTACCTCTACTAAAAGAGTAATGTTATCTTAACTACTTGTTTTACTCACTGCCACTTTAGTCTTGCGTGTTACCACCAGTTCTGCTATACAGTTACAACTACCTACTTCTACCATCACCACTACTACTACTACTATAGTGACTCGGTTGCTTCGTTGTCAACTGATCCTGATGCAGTCGTTAAACATCAGGAATCTGTTGACTTCAGATTGTCCCAGTCATTGAGTGTATATGAGGGTCCGCCTGAGTGTTTGAGGTACCAGAGTGTACTAGGCAACATCTCTCCTGTCCTCCCTCACCATACCCTAAACCTTACTGATTACTGTAACTTATTATCACGTTTCCTGATATTAATATAATTTAGGCTGATCCAACAATGTTGATTAAGACACATATGCAACAGTTGAGTATGTTTATTGTTTAAACGTTTCGCCTACATAGTAGGCTTCTTCAGTTAAATACAGAGGCAGCAGATGTAGCAGCGAACTTGAGTGACACTTTTATAGTGAGCATGTAGGTCGTGTAGACTCTGACAACACCTCCCTTTAAGTCACGATTTAGGTGTTTAATCCTGTACTTACAAAGTGCTTGTCCAGCTGATACTTAAGTGACTGTATTGCCTTTGTGCTTACAACATTGCCCGGTAATTTATTCCATTCTCCATTAATTCTGTTTACAGAACTCTCTTGCATACGTTCATGTTGCAGCTTCTGCTGTGTAGTTTCATTCCATTGTTTTGAGTTACGGACTCAACACTTTATATAGTTAGAACGTGTGTGGAAGTTATTTAACATCTAAATAAGGTTCGAGTGATATATCCTCGTAGTCCCCGTTTTCTAAGACTGAAGAAAGTTGTTTGAAGTCTTTGTCAATACGGTTTGTGTCTGGGGTGATGAGTCGAGTTTGGTAGCTCTTTATCTGTTCCCTCTCTAATACATCTTCGTATTTTGTGTAATTTGAAAACCAAAACAGAACGGCATATTGAAGATACGGTTTAACAAGTGTATTATAAGAGTCAGTATATGATGAGTTAGACACTTGTGCAAGATTGTTGAAACGTTTTGCCAGCCAGTGGCTTCTTCGGTCTAGTGTAGAGAAAGGTTGAAAAGGAGGAGTTTGAGTTAATCAGTCCCTCAGCCTGGAGTCGATGTGATCAGTCCGTTAGTCACATTGACTCCAGGCTGAAGGACTGATTACCTCAAACTTCTCATCTTTCACCTTTCTCTGCATTGGACGGAAGAAGCCACTGGCTGGCGAAACGCATCCACAATAAAGATACCCAAGTGTTGCACATATTTGTGTAATTCATCATCCTGTCGGTTCTTTGAAACATTTATCTACACTCAATATATGGCTGGTTGTTTGAACTCAAAGTTTGTGGCTGTGAAAGTTAACATTTTGATAACTTTACTGTTATCAGATAGGTATTGCTTGGTACTCTCAAGGTCTTTGTTTACTATTACTCCAAGGTCCTTCACCTCACTTGTTTCTTGCCAAGCCTTTTGTATTTGTTTGAAATTGTATACGAAGAATGCATTGCTTTGCACTTGTCCACGTTGAAACGCATCTTCCACGTTTCTGACCTCAGCGTCAACATGACCTGATCATTCTCAATACTCAGTTTGCTTTGGATGCTGCACATTGTGGCGTCATTTTCAAGTTAGGTGATCTTAGGTGTTAGCCCTGCCTCGAGATCATTTGTGGGCATCACGAAGATTAGACCAAGTACCCATCCCTGGGGAACCCCTCTCGGATGCTTCTCCGTAGAGAGAGACAGAGAGAGAGAACGCTATGAATTTTCGTTAATTTAACTTGAAGGAGAATAAGAAAGGGATGTCGGTGTGATTCTGGTGGGTTAAAAGATACCACCTCCCCTTCCCTCCCCCTCTTTCACCTCATCCCTCCACCACTCCCCTGCCACGCCCCCGCCCCTCCTTGTTTAGCTTGATGGTCTGCCTTTGTTTATGTTGGGTATATTAGTGTGTCATATGCAGTGTTTTAACAGTCACGTGTTTTGCAGAAGACAAATGTTATGTTGTCACCGCTGAGGAAGTAATGTAGCGTGTACTGCAGTGTGTGTGTGTGCCTTTAGTTGTTGCAAGGGTCAAGTCTCAGCTCCTGGCCTCATTATTTAACTTACCGGCTGTTGGATTTTATTCCTCTTAGCCACGTGGACCATGTCATAAGTATTCTTAAAACTGTGTATGAACCTTGCCTCCACTAATACTATTACTACTACTACATCGACGTTATTTCACTTCCTGACGCTGAAGAAATACTTCCTGACATCCCCGTGACTTATGTATATCCTAAATTACGGTTATGGCCTTTTGAACAATCTAGTCCTGGGTATTTTTTATGTCGTTATCATATATCCCTTTTCTCTTCTCTAATCAAGTTAAATTTATTTTATTCGCTCATCAAATCCCATTCCCCACAAGTGTTATTAGTCTGATTGCATTCCCCTGCAGTATCCTAACATGCTTGAGGGTTCCATGCTGGTGGTGCAGACTCTACCTGGAAGACACACTTAAGGCGGTCACCAAAATGAAGAGACATAAATTGAAAACATTCTCCCTCATCAAGAGAAAGTCTGCCGGAGAGAAAACCCAAGACACGTAAACAATGCTGAGGGCAGACAGAAACCTCTCAACACGTGATGCTTCTTGTCCAGAGAACACAGCTACACCTCAGTGTTGTTGTGCTTGTGACTAGTTCAAGTTGCAATTCCAACCCACACCTCGTTATAACTTTCTTTTATGTGCGCCTTATTTGTGTTTCGTTGCAATCACTGTATTGGTCCTTTTTGTTCTCCGTGTTCTAGTTTATTCACTGGAATAATAATAGTTCAGTATTTATAACTCACTGACGCTGTTATAGGTGGGTCTGACTCAGATGTTCACAGTGATCATAATACGCTCAGTATATGCAAGAACAAGCGTTACAAGATGCTAAACAACCACAGGGGGAGTTGAATGATACCTCGAGGCCTTTAGAATTGCAATCAACACATCAGGAGCTTCCAATGTTGCATAAATGAATAAGAGATTTCAGCAAAATTCGTTCAGAGGGACGCTCTTGAAAGAGCGTCCCTCTGAACGAATCTGAGATATCTTACTCATTGCTGCAACATTGCAAGCTCCTGACGTGTTTGCAACACGATAGACCATTCTTAAACACGTAGACTTTGTCACCTAGGATGATACCAATACTTCGAAAATCTGCTCTAGGCCTATGCTGCTAGGCTGCTATGTCTTCGTATATCATCTTTGTATTGAAAAAAACTCTTCTGAGCCTACTGCTTCATTGTTGTAAGTATTGACGGAGGATCGAGCCTCTACCCGTCTTTGCACTGTTGCACCCACACGGGTTAAGCGTTCACATAAACAAAAGCGGATATAGAAATTTATTATTCTTTTGTTTATAAAATTGAACGTTATTTCATTTGTTTATTTCCGGGTGAAGTTCAATTTATGTAATGTTAATTCTGTTGTTAAAATATTTTATTTTTATTAAAGTCTCTCGGGATATTTTAGAGTAGGAAGAGTGGTGGTGGTGTGGTGAAGTTGGTGGTGGTGTGGTGAAGTTGGTGGTGGTGTGGTGAAGTTGGTGGTGGTGTGGTGAAGTTGGTGGTGGTGTGGTGAAGTTGGTGGTGGTGTGGTGAAGTTGGTGGTGGTGTGGTGAAGTTGGTGGTGGTGTGGTGAAGTTGGTGATGGTGTGGTGAAGTTGGTGGTGGTGTGGTGAAGTTGGTGGTGGTGTGGTGAAGTTGGTGGTGGTGTGGTGAAGTTGGTGGTGGTGTGGTGAAGTTGGTGGTGGTGTGGTGAAGTTGGTGGTGGTGTGGTGAAGTTGGTGGTGGTGTGGTGAAGTTGGTGGTGGTGTGGTGAAGTTGGTGGTGGTGTGGTGAAGTTGGTGGTGGTGTGGTGAAGTTGGTGTGGGTGTGGTATGGTGAAGCTGGTGGTGTGATAGTTGTGTGGGGTGGTATGGCAGTGCTGGAAATTGTG
This sequence comes from Cherax destructor, assembly GCA_009830355.1. NCBI lineage: Eukaryota > Metazoa > Arthropoda > Malacostraca > Decapoda > Parastacidae > Cherax > Cherax destructor. The sequence continues at coordinate 108,551 of WNWK01004477.1, read as the reverse complement.
GTGGTATTGATGATGGGTGTGGTGGATACGTCTTAGAGCTGGTAGGGATGGTTGTATGGTAGAGCTTTTGATGGTGGTGGTGGTGGTTGTATGGTAGAGCCTTTGATGGTGGTGGTGGTGGTTGTATGGTAGAACCTTTGATGGTGGTGGTGGTTGTATGGTAGAACCTTTGATGGTGGTGGTGGTTGTATGGTAGACCTTGTGGTGGTTGTATGGTAGACATTGTGGTAGTGGTTGTATGGTAAACATTGTGGTGGTGGTTGTATGGTAGACATTGTGGTGATGGTGGTAGTTGTATGGTAGAGCTTTGATGGGGGTGGTGGTTGTATGGTAGGGCTTGTGGCGGTGGTTGTAGTAGTAGTAGTAGTAATAATGGTGGTGGTTGTAGTTGTGGTGTTTGTAATGGTGGTAGTGGTGGTGGTCGTTGTAGTGGTGGTGCTCGTGGAACACCAACCACAGATCCCCCCTACCCCTCCCATCTATCCCCCTACCCCCACCCCACCCGCTGAGAAATTTATTGGAAACTGGTTTAAAAGAGATTTATGCATCTATAAATTCCCAGTTTAAGGCTCCCCCACAATGAAATATATGCTCTAAAAATCAGCTGTTTTATATATTGCTGTGTTCCCTATCGGCCACTTTTATGAAAATTGATTTACGGAAATGAGGCCTCTAAAAAAATATTGAAAAATTCTATTTACCGATGTGATAAAACAAATATATTTATAATTAAAATGCATCTAAATCATACTTTGTGCCGGAAATAATTTATATATATATATATATATATATATATATATATATATATATATATATATATATATATAATATGTCGTCCCGAATACGTAAAACTTGCTATTTTGGCTTAAATAGCAACGCTTTTCTTACCGAATCAGGCAGGTGAAAATTTGTGTATGCAATAATTTCGCAAAAATCATTCTGATCCTAACGAAAAAAATATTCCATTGTGTTTGTTTATTATTAAATTATTGTAAATTTATCTAAAATATATTTAGTAGGATAAGGCTAAATTAAATTGCGCTTGTTATAATAAGGTTAGGCAAGTTTTCTAAGGTTCTTTTGGTACAAACGATACGCACAAAGCAAGGAACTTTATGACGACGTTTCGGACCGACCTGGACTATTGACTAGTCGGATCGAAACGTTGTCATTAAGTTTATTTATCCTATGTGGGTTGTTTGTGTGCAGATTTAAACAGCTTACACTCACCAACCTTATTCTTGTAACCTGTGTGCTGAATGACCTCTACGGGTTTAATGCTTAATAAAACAGCAGCGCTGTATGGACCCGGTGGGTCCATACAGGTTTCGATTATAATAATTTGTAAAAGACAAATTTATTTCAACCCTTCATAAAACACTGTTCAAGTCTCTTATTCGAAGCCTCTGTCCAGAACTGTGACTTGTTGTGTGTGTTGAGTGAGGGAGTTGATGGTTACCAGTTCTACCGATTACCTGGTTGTGGGGGTTGATATTTGTGCAGGTTGTGTGTTAATTGAGCAAGACGCTCCCATATAAATACGAAGAGTAGGAATTTCTGGAGAGATGCTGAGGTCAGGGAGGTGCTGAAAAAAGACACACACACACACACACACGTCAGGCCCATACTAGAGTATGCAGGACTAGTTTGGAACCCACACCTTGTCAAGCACGTCAAGAAATTAGAAAAAGTGCAAAGGTTTGCGACAAGGTTAGTTCCAGAGGTAAGGGAAATGTCCTACGAAGAAAGGTTAAGAGAAATCGGCCTGACAACACTGGAGAACATGAGGGTTAGGGGAGACATGATAACGACATACAAAATACTGCGTGGAATAGACAAGGTGGATAGAGAAAGGATGTTCCAGAGAGGGGACACAGAAACAAAGGGTCACAATTGGAAGTTGAAGACTCAGATGAGTCAAAGGGATGTTAGGAAGTATTTCTTCAGCCATAGAGTAGTCAGGAAGTGGAATAGTCTAGCAAGTGATGTAGTGGAGGCAGAAACCATACATAGCTTTAAGACGAGGTATGATAAAGCTCATGGAGCAGGGAGAGAGTGGACCCAGTAGCGATCAGTGAATAGGCGGGGCCAGGAGCCGAGTCTCGACCCCTGCAACCACAATTAGGTGAGTACAGGCACACACACACACACATACCATACGATGGCATGGTGGCTAGCACTCTTGCTTTACGCACGGAGGGCCCGGGTTCAATTCCCGGCGGGGCCGAAACATTTCGAAGTGTTTCGTTACGCACACACATACATACAACAGGCCTAGTGTCTAATCGACATGTGCCTAGGACAAAATGGTAACTAACTAACATGCACGCACACACTTTCTTTGGGAGAATCTTAATCCCTGGAGGGCGCATGAAGGTAAACAGAGGCTAGGAGTGGAGAGGGATTCAGGGAAGATGATGAGAAGCTGTGAAGGTTGGGAAGGAGGGAGAGAAGGCGAGAGAGAGAGGGGAAGAGGAGAGAGAGAGCAGCAGCAGCAGCAGCAGCAGCAGTTGGAAGAGAAGACGGAAGAGGGGCAAGATTATGAGACAGGGAAAATAGAGGGCAAGCCTTCTATTAGCTGTGTAGTGTCCCTTCTTCATTATTTACCGCAAACTGTTTGCAAGTTACCAGTGAATGTTTCTGTCACTTGTTCTCTCATCTTCTTTCTTAGTTTGTAGTTTTGGTCGTCTTGTTTCTTTGTGGATACGACCTTTTGCTTTTTAATTTGTAACTATCGTCGTCTTGTTTCTTTGTAGATATGACCTCTTGCTTATTAGCTTGTTGATGCAGGAGTTTGTTTTGATAGAAATCAGTATACATATTATTGCGCCTCCTGAATGGGGCCCAATGTTTATAGTGTATATTGTATGTATATATATTTACCTTTTCATATTTTATATTGCCGATGCAGTGGACCCTCGGTTTTCGTTGAAAATTATTTCTAGAATTCTGTTTGAGTGCCGTTACCGAACGAATTTGTTCCCATAAGGACAAATGTAAATTAGATTAGTCATTTCAGACCCCCAAAAATACACTTACAAAAGCACTTACGAAAATACACTTACATAATTGTTCGAGTTTGGAGGTGAACGAAAACCGGGGGTCCACTGTATTTTCATTAATAGCTAAAATGAAAATATCTTGCCTTATATTATTTGACTTATTATATTAGCTATGTATGTAGGTAGGATGTAATATATTACACTTCTCATTGTGCTCGCTGTTGAAGAGTTGTGATTGGCTGTCCGTCGTAGCAGACTGCCTCGCGCGTCGCTGGAGTAGCACAGGCGAGTCACGTGATCTCACCTGATGTGAGGCTTGCAGAACACACCTCTCTCTTCATCTGCTTCTAGTCCGAGAAACATCTCTCCAGGGATCTCTCTCGTCTCTAGCTGTTTGTTCGTTATTTAGACTCTGAGTATGGTTTTGCTGGTGAGTTCGAAACGTACCTATTGTTCAGACTTAGTTGTTTTGACGTGTTGCAGAGGTTGTGTCGTGTGGAGACTTCAACCCTGGTCCCAAGCTGAAGCTTCTGACCTACTTTGTGTGGCATCTACGCACCGTCGTAGTCGGGGATTTGGTTATGCTGAACTTAGATTCAGTGTTAAGGGAGTTTTATGGAGGATCTGCTGATGGTCCTCAGGGTCGTTATTTTGTCTCTTTGTTCCTGACGCTGTACGGCTGTTTGGCGAATGTTTCGTCATTTTGTACAAGCAAGCTGTACAAGCTAGCTGTACAAGCTAGCTGTACAAGCTAGCTGTACAAGCTAGCTAGCTGTTTTGATTGCCTTGATGGTCGAGAAGATATATTATTTGAGGACTTATTTTCAGTCACTATTTAAGTCTATTTCGAGTCAAGTCTTACTGAGACATTACGAGCACTTTGAGCACACATACACATTCATACACTTGTATATATTTGTATTATTCGTACTCAAGAATATATCTCATCATAGTAAAGTACTCACGATTTGTACTGTTCGAAAAGTGCCATCAGCTCTATATTACCATATGTACAATTCAATATTGCACTACAAGAGATATGAAGGAGCTTCTATCTTAAACTATGTGTCTCTTATTATCCACCTAGACACCTTTTGTATTAAAGATCTCAAATTTTATTTCCTTGGATTATTATCACCTTGTTGTCATGTCTATACTTTATAAATATCGCCTTTTTGTAACATATTCATGTATATCACTTGAGAGACTTACACACTCACACACACACACACACACACACACACACACACACACACACACACACACACACACACACACACACACACACACACACATAGTTTCATTAGTATTCCACACTGAGGAGAGGATCCTTGGTCCATCCAGCGTTATAACCAAGGTCGGTCCGTTCTGGACCGTTATCAAAGATGGACCAAAATATGTCTTTTAATTTCGTAGTAGATTTGTTAATTATTCCAGCGACGATATTGACTTATTTCACATACAATACGGTTTTTCAGGTATATATTTTACCAGGTATATATTTTAAGAGGTATATATTTTTCAGTTATTCTCTCAGATACGTATTTTTCCCGGTATATATTTTTCATGATTTTTTTTTGGTATAAATTTGTGGAGTATATTCAGCAATACATTTTATATGGTGGAGTCCTAGTGAGCGTATATCCTGTGAGAAGACGTGTTAATGTACCAGCAAAATATACCTTTAGGATATACCTTGAGAATAAAGTTCTGGTGACCCCAACAACTTGATCCACCAGACTAGAAAATATTACCCAGGCTTAACACTAGTTTATTCTTGAAGAAGTTTGCCGCCGCTAAGTTTTAATGACTTTTTCAACTTATCAATGACTTTGTCCTTAATGACAGTGTCGTGTGTGTGTGTGTATCGATCCACAGCTCCTGGCCCCGCCTCGTCGCTAGTCGCTACTAGGTCCACACTCGATGCTTCAAGAGCCTTATAGTACCTCTTATAGTTCCATTTCATGACAACTCTGAAGAAATACTTTTTAACTTCACTATGACTCAGAGTTTTCAACTTCCAGTTGCGTCCTCTTGTTGCTGTGTCTCATCTCTGAAATATTCTGGCCTTGTTCACCTTGTCACTTCCTCTTAGTATTTTATATGTAGTTATCCGCCTCTATCCCTCCTGTCCGCCAGTGTCATCAGGTTGATTTCCCTTAACCTCTCCTTATAGGGCTTACCACTTAGTTTCGGTACTAGTCTTGTTTCAAACGTTTTGCACTTTCTCTAATTTCCATACTAGTGCTGCATAGTCCAATATGGGCGTGACGTACAGTGTGTATAGTGTCTTGAATGACCTCTTACTTATATGTCGAAACCCTATTCTTAGGTTTGCCAGGCGCCTGTGTGATGTAGCAGTTATTTGGTTAATGTAGGCCTCAGGGGATGTGCTCAGTATGATGGTCACCCAAAGATCCTTTTTCTTGAGTGAGGTTTGCAGTCTTTGACCCTCAAGCCTATACTCCGTCTGCAGTCTTCTTTGTCCTTCCCCAAGCTTTATAACTTTACACTTGGTGGGGTTAAACTGCAGGAGCCATTCGTCGGACCAGGTTTGCAGCCTGTCCAGATACCTTTGTAGTCTTAACTGATCTTCGTCAGCTTGTATTCTCATTACTTTCACGTTGTCTTCGAACAGACACACCTCTGACTCTCTTCCTCCTAGAGCATCGGCTCTAGGGCTGACCCTTGTGGAACCCTACTCGAGACATGCGCCCACCCCGACACTTCGTCACTTATCATCACTCTGTTTCCTTCATGTCAGGTATTCCCCGATTCATTGGAGTGCATTTCCTGTTATTCCTGCCTGCTCCTCTAGCTTTTGTACGAGTCTCTTGTGTGGTACTGTGTCAAAAACCTTCTTACAGTCCAAGAAAATGGAATTTGCTCATCTCCCTCTTTCTCCTATCTTCTGTTACCTTGTAGAACTAGCCGTGCTAGTTGTCATGTATGAGCCCACTCCTTTCTTGGTGCTCCACCACTCTTCTGATAATCTCCTTGACTTTACATACTGTATATGTCAGGTTAGGTAAGGTTTGTATGTCAGTAACACCAGTCTGTAGTTCAATGAATGTTGCCCATCAGTCTCTTAAAAATTGGAACTACATTTACTGTCTTCCACATCCTTTGCAGTTGCGCTGTTTCGCTGTATGTTGCGCTGCATGTTTCTGCTAAGAACATACAGTGCCCTCTCTGGAATAAAAGAAAGAAGACAAGAGAAGACGTTGATAAATTTACCCGGTCACAAGTTGATGGTTGAAGCATCAGGGAGGAGGTCCTCGGGGGAGAGAGAGAGACAGACACAGACAGACACAGACAGACACAGACACACACAGACACACACAGAGACACACACACACACACACACACACACAGCACGGATTCATGGAAGGCAAATCCTGTGTAACCCCCTGGAGTTCTATGACAATGTAACAGAGGTAAGACAAGAGAGAGAAGGGTGGGTTGATTGCATTTTCCTGGACTGCAGGAAGGCCTTCGACACAGTTCCTCATATGAGATTAGTGAAGAAGCTGGAAGACCAAGCGTGTATAACAGGAAGGGCATTGGAATAGATCAGGGAATACCTCACAGGGAGGCAACAACGGGTCATGGTGCGTGATGAGGTATCACAGTGGGCGCCTGTGACGAGCGGTGTCCCGCAGGGGTCAGTCCTAGGACCAGTGCTATTCTTGGTATATGTGAATGACATGACGGACGGGATATACTCAGAAGTGTCTGTTCGCAGATGATGTGAAATTAATGAAGATAATCACATCGGAAGAGGACCAAGCAGGACTTCAAAGAGACCTGGACAAGCTTGACATCTGGTCTAGCAACTGGCTTCTATAATTTAATCCCACCAAATGCAAAGTCATGAATATCGGGGAAGGGTAAAGAAGACCGCTGACAGAGTACAGGATAGGTGGACAAAGGCTACAAACCTCGTTAAAGGAGAAAGACCTTGGGGTTAGTATAAAACCAAACACGTCTCCGGAAGCACACATCAACCAGATAACTGCGGCAGCATATGAGCGACTGGCGAACCTAAGGTTAGCGTTCCGTTACCTTAACAAGGAATCGTTCAAGACACTGTACACCGCGTACGTCAGGCCCATACTAGAGTATGCAGCACCAGTCTGGAACCCACACCTGGTCAAGCACGTAAAGAAACTAGAGAACGTGCAAAGGTTTGCGACAAGGCTAGTTCGACAACTCAGGGGTCTGTCCTATGAAAAAAGGTTGAGGGAAATAGGACTAACAACACTGGAGGACAGAAGGATTAGAGGAGACATGATAACGACATACAAAATACTGCGGGGAATTGACAAGGTAGATAGTGACAGGATGATCCAGAGAGGGAACACAGAAACAAGGGGACACAACTGGAAGCTGAAGACTCAGATGAGTCAAAGGGATGTTAGGAAGCATTTCTTCAACCATAGAGTAGTCAGGAAGTGAAATAGTCTAGCAAACGATGTAGTGGAGTCAGGAACCATACATAGCTTTAAGACAAGGTATGATAAAGCTCATGGAGCAGGGAGAGAAGAGACCCAGTAGCGGACAGTGAATAGGCGGGGTCAGGAGCTGAGTATCGACCCCTGCAACTACAATTAGGTGAGCACAAATAGGTGAGTACACACACACACACACAGTTCTGGTACACAAATGCAGACGACTGTGCAAACAAGAGCTGCAGGATGATGAAAATAATATAAACAAAACCAAATAAAGTAAACATAGTAGAGATAAAGCTCAAAAAAGAACTAATGCTATATTCCCTGCGGGCTCTCACATTGTGTGAGAGAGAGAGAGAGAGAGAGAGAGAGAGAGAGAGAGAGAGGAGAGAGAGGGAGGGGGGGGCAGGCAGGCAGGCAGGGAAGGGAGGGTTATGGATGTACTTTTTTAAAAGGACCTAATTTATTGCATCACCTGTGATTTTACTTTTCCTCTTTCACTCTTCCATTCCGACATTAACACCTGTCTTCCGGTACTCCTGTTCTCGTGCACACCTGTTACTCGACCCCTGCAACCTCATATAGGCGAGTACACCTGCACTTCTCTTCACTGCCCAATCATCTCTGCACATTCCTCCTCTCGCACATCTCTACCTTTAGTGCCGTAATTTTGTTATATCATTTGGTAAGACCTTTAGATTATGCAGCTCACTTCTGGCCTTCATATTACAGAGTGGACATAAATGTGTTGATAAACATAAAAGGATGACAAGCTCCAGCTCCGGGTCATCATATAATTAAGACCAGCGTCAGGAAACACTTGTCCTGTTTCCTGACAAATCTTACCTAACCAAAGGTCAGTCCCATGTATAGGAAATCTCCTTTGATGAGAAACTGATGACAATTTATGCTCTCTGGATCCTTCAAGGGGAGGTGAAGGGCTCTTGATGCAAGTATTTGAGGCTACCCACACCTTTCCTCGAATCAAACTAATTGCCTTCCATTCTCCAAGCACTGTGTGGTCCCTATGAGTTTTAGAGCTTCCCCGTTAAATTAATAAGTGCTTTTAGATGTATTTCGGTCGCTGTACCATCCCAGAAAGGTATCCCGTATTGCATAACCCCAGCCCCCTATACCTCAGTGCACGTGATAGGAATAGTGCAGAGTGCGGCATAAATTTGTATTGCAGTTAAACATTAAACTTCAAGGCTGGAAGTGAATCAAGAGGCACTCTCAGATTATCACATGGAAACTAGTTTCTAATTGTTCACTAAATATTACAAATTAAGTTACACACTTCACAAAGCTGATTCAAATATTCCACTTAAAAAACACTTTTTTTGAAGCCAAATTGAAGAGGCATTCTCTTATCACAGGGAGAACAGTATGCTAAAATATATCAGTTAGTTAGGTTTGAAGCCGCTCCGAAGTTGCATTATCAAATTATCAGGTTTTAAGTGTTGAAGTCAATAGGACGAAACACACTGAAATTATCGCATATAAAAGAGTATTTCAGTTTTCCCAATTTATTTCAAAAAGTAAAATCAGTAAAACATTTTCCTGTATTACTAATATTTAATAGTAAAGTCCGTATGCACGTAATTGTTTTATTTAGGTTTCAGCTACATAACATACAAACTTATTACAATTGTCTTGAGGGAACAGAAGTTGTCGTTGAGCGGAACAAACTATCGAATAGAGTCAGTGAAGCGAGATGGTTGGGTAGCTTTTAAATAGATTGAATAGATACATGAGTGGGGATCATTGTATAATTGATACACTGTACCGACAAGTTGATGCATTAGACATGTGCAACATCCGGGTATCTTTATTTTGAAGACTTTCCACAACCAGTGGCTTTTTCACTCCATTACAGATATATATACATAGAAGACAGTGGAGGCAGAGGTAATCAGTCCCGTAACCTTGAAGTTGTTCAGATCTTAGTCTTGATGACTCCGAAGCAGAGGCAGGAAGATGGACACTTACATGCTGGAGTTTGACGAAGCACAGTAGTTGACGGCAACCTTACAGGTGGGCGGGATCGTCTATCACCCGTATTTTATCTTCTATCGAATTGAAAAAAGGTCCTGATTGGCTAAGCATCTTCAAAATAGTTATCCAGGTGTTACACGTGTTTAATTCTTTAACTTGTTGGTACTGTATGTCACTGATGTAATAATAAGAGTCTGACAAAACACAGTTATGGAATCTTGGTACAGAGGATATCTTCTCCAACCTGTGTCCTTCTGGCCCAAGTCTTCAACAACACCTACTTCCACTAGTTCTCTTTGCTAAGCAATGAGGAACACGAATCCTCAGGGCTTTTTATAACCCCATGGTAACACTTTTCGTGAAGTCTTCGTGAAAGGTGAAATAGTTAATATAGTTGATTGCTTGTGTTAGTTTCCTGTAGATCGTGAATTCTAAGTTGATGTTCCTCCACCAACTGTTCAACTGCCTCCCAGCATACATAAGGGGGATTACCAATAGACCCCTGGCTGTCTTCAAGAAGGCACTGGAAAAGCACATAAAGTCAGTACCTGATCATCCGGGCTGTGGTTCGTACGTCAGTTTGCGTGCGGCCGGCAGTAACAGTCTGGTTGATCAGACCCTGATCCAACATGAGGCTTGGTCTCAGACCAAGCGCGGGGGCGTTGACCCCCGAAACCCTCTCCAGGTAAACTCCAGGTAAGGCAGAAGATGGGAAAGGCAAAGAAAAAGATAATGCAGAATACAAATGAAATGAGAGGAGAAGAGGCGGCAAAGGTTAGGTTAGATTAGGTCACGTGTGTTGTGTAGTTAAGAGCATTTGATAACGTACTGGGAAAGCCAGGCATCTACAGAAACAAAACCAAAGATTCCTGTTAGGAAAGTTGTATAGAAGAGCTGCTTCAACAAGACGGTTTTTTTTTTCAAGGTCAGAGGAAGGGTAGATAGTTTTAGCAGATGACCAGTTAATAATAAAGGTGGCTCGTGGCCACCTAAGCAAATCTCGCATCACACGCTAAGGGTCCGGGTTCGATTCCCGGCAAGAGTGGAAACATTGGGCGTGTTTCCTTACACTTGTTGTCCCTGTTCACCCATCAGTAAAATGGGTACCTGGGTGTTAGTGGACTGGTGTGGGTCGCATCCTGCTACAAAATTGACCTAATTTGCGGGAAATGCTCAGCATAACAAGCGGCTTTCTATATAGTAGTATGTCATTGATGTCAGCTAAGATTGTATACCTTGTACATGTACTTGTAAAAATATATATTTTTATTATTAATAGGATGGTGTGATCCCTGTTATAACAGAAAAGAGCATTGATGGAGTCTCTAGGGCGAACACTTATTTTGTGCTCTTTGTCTTCAAAAACAAGAGAGGCCAATTTTACCAAAGGACGGGAAATGGAGTAGACTCGGGAAACATCAGTGATAAATGTGAACAAGATTAGTGCGAAGGGTATTAGTGTGACGAAGAACTAGTTTAGCAGCTAGAGGAAGGTGGGTGTTAAAGTTCTGAAGATTAGTAATATAAGGAAGGCAAAGAATAGGAGATTTCACTGGAGAAATATGTCTGGGGAAGAGAAAATCCGTTTAGAAGGAAAGTAGGCAGAGTTTATGAAATCGGAAAGATAGCCATGGCGAGAGAATGAGATACCAAGAGTGGAAATGTCACAAGTCTAAGAAATTTTAGGTCATAGATGCTGAGGGCTCGAAGGAAGAGTGAAACAAGAGCCTATTTCTTGATCAAAAAGAATGGAAAAATAAATAAATAAATGAGACTAGGAATAATAATGAAGATAATTTTCTAAGGCTTTTAATTAAAATTAAAAAAAAAATGGCCGTTGTGGTTCCAGTATGATGTTAGGGCAGGAGTATATAATGCCCAGGATGGTCTTCTGATGTTCCAAGATATGGTGTAGGTTATCCTGGGTGGTGGTTATCCTGGGTGTTGGTTATCCTGGGTGGTGGTTATCCTGGGTGGTGGTTATCCTGGGTGGTGGTTATCCTGGGTGGTGGTTATCCTGGGTGGTGGTTATCCTGGGTGTTGGTTATCCTGGGTGTTGGTTATCCTGGGTGTTGGTTATCATGGGTGGTGGTTATCCTGGGTGGTGGTTATCCTGGGTGGTGGTTATCCTGGGTGTTGGTTATCCTGGGTGGTGGTTATCCTGGGTGTTGGTTATCCTGGGTGGTGGTTATCCTGGGTGTTGGTTATCCTGGGTGTTGGTTATCCTGGGTGTTGGTTATCCTGGGTGGTGGTTATCCTGGGTGGTGGTTATCCTGGGTGGTGGTTATCCTGGGTGGTGGTTATCCTGGGTGGTGGTTATCCTGGGTGGTGGTTATCCTGGGTGGTGGTTATCCTGGGTGGTGGTTATCCTGGGTGTTGGTTATCCTGGGTGGTGGTTATCCTGGGTGGTGGTTATCCTGGGTGGTGGTTATCCTGGGTGGTGGTTATCCTGGGTGTTGGTTATCCTGGGTGGTGGTTATCCTGGGTGTTGGTTATCCTGGGTGGTGGTTATCCTGGGTGGTGGTTATCCTGGGTGGTGGTTATCCTGGGTGGTGGTTATCCTGGGTGTTGGTTATCCTGGGTGTTGGTTATCCTGGGTGGTGGTTATCCTGGGTGTTGGTTATCCTGGGTGGTGGTATTCGTCCCATGTTCTGGAAACTCCTGTCACTACTTGGTTGCAGCACCACAATTATGACATCAGACACCAGGATCTGGAGCTTCGCCTCAGCCCGCTAGCTGGAAGTGCGGGCGGCAACACGGTAATGGTTCCTGGATGTCTGAACAACCATAACCCCCTTAATACCGACTTTTCCCATACACTTGCAGAAGGCGGAAAAAAGAAAATCCAGTCATATGACATGAACATCAAGAAAAGGAAGCAGAGAATTAGATTCCCATTCAGCTTTGAACTTGATAGAAAGAGCAAGATTGTTATAAAGGCATCAAGAAAAGATGGGGAAAGACTAGTCATGGGGCCAAACAGCAAAGATAATCTACAGAGAGAAGCCAGAGAGAAGAACCAACCCGAATAGTAGGAAGCAGGACTGTTTCGAATTATTTCATATAAATGTTATCAAGAACAGAGGAGAACCAATAACACCAGAAGTTTGAGAATAGAACTTACCTTGAAAAAGTTAATCAACACAAAGGTGAATTAGATCAAGAAAGACATCAGTGGCGGATAGAGAGATGAAGTCACCCTTCATTGGCCTTCACTCTGAAAAGATTGACATCAAGAGGAACAGTAATGAAGAAAGATTCAACGTCAAGACTTAACATCTGACGGGACAGATGTGTTCTAATACGTGAGATGAAGCGATGAAGTCTTGTGAGTGGCGGAGGTGAGTAGGAGAAAGAGCCAATGAAAGGAGTGAGTTTTCGCCATCCAGGAGGCAAGTGGATAAGAGACAACTTCTAGAGGAAATAATGAGACATAGAGGGTTGTGGGTTTAGGAAAGCCATAATAATGGGGTAGAGAGGGACATATAACATTGCATAAGATCACAGTCAGAAGGACAGAAATTAGAGGTAGCACGAAGATTCAGGTTAAAAGTTCTCTTGATGTAATCAAGAGTGCTGGAAGGAGTGTTAGGTGTGAGAGTCAGGGAGCAAGGATTCAACTTTTCCGAGGTGATCCTCACGATCAAGGATAACCACTGAATTTCCTTTTGTCAGAAGGAAGGATAGCGATAATATTGGATCTAAGAAACGTAAAGACAAGTTGATAGCGACCAAGGAAGGAGATGTTTCTTACAAAAAGTCTATCGAGGGCAGGGATGAGAGCACCATGAAGGGATACTCTTGAGAGTTAGATTGGCAAAAGGAATCAAATTAGCTAACTAAATCACTGCCAGCACGAGGAGAAGGTGAAGTGACAAAGGAAGGACCAAAACTATGAAGTTCAAGCTGGTGTTGGGATAGTGTGTCCGTGGGAAGATAAATAACACAGGCAGTGAGGGAGAATTTTGACCAGGAACTGATAGAGTTAAGCCGTTGTAGTTTGTCCTGTAAGGCAGTAGAGTGTAGGCCCGAATTAAGGCAAGCAGTATCGTGAGAACTGGTAGTGAGAAGGCTGCAAAGATTATTTACAAGGAAGAAAATAAGTAAAGTACGTTGACGTTGACGATGAGTACTAAAGCCGATCGAAGGAAGCGTTGAAGTTGCTCCATTCCTCGGCTTTCACAGTAAAGATGTCACCATATCTGTTCCAGGTAAAAGGACACAAATGCAACTAAGGTGACATTTTATTGTGGCAACGTTTCGCTCTCCAGGAACTTTTTCAAGCCGAGCTTGATAAAGCTCCTGGAGAGCGAAACGTTGCCACAATAAAATGTCACATTAGTTGCATTTGTGTCCTTTTACTTAACATATTGTCGGTAATTCTACGAATATTATTACATATCTGTTCCATATCATGTTCTTATCTTTAATGATATGGAAGCTTTCTCCAAGTATTCCATATATAAGCCGGGTAAAACTGATTCAAGAGGACTGCTTAGGCGACATTCACTTTGTGTGTAGAAATCCGACTGTGAATACAAAATGCTGGTTGAGATTTCCAATTTATTCTGTGCGATAATAATATTATTACATGGAAGTGAGTATTGATCTTGGTGTGGTAGACGTTGGGTCTGTAGAAAGCTTAGTACAACAGCCACTGGAACACAAGTGAAAAGAAATACTACGTCTAAGCTGACCATTTTCTTACTAAGCTGTAGGTATTTGATCTAATCCATGAAATATTTGCAGTGCTTGATGTTAGTGTGAGAAAATACTCATAGAATGTGACAATTTGCTCAACTATGTGATGAGAGCGTAGACACAACCTGTGCTCGACATGATGAGTCGTAAAAGTTCACCTTTGTGTATTTTAGGTAGACAACAAAAAGTATGTTAGTGATTTACCATCTTGAATTTGGTTCTTATTTCTCTGTTTTGTCTCTGGCCTTCTGTTATAAATCTGAGTTACTTGTGATATTTTTTTCCCTGTTTACGTAGGATTTGTGATGTAGAATGAAGTTACTAAGATGGAAAGATCACCATGTTACACAGACTCAATACATGTAAGAGTACGTTTAACTTGATAAATTACTTGACATGATGAGATACCAGCATAACCCCTTACCACCCCCCCCGCCCCCCCCCACACACACATACACCAAACCTGGCCTCTCTTTCATACCTTAATCGTCTCCTCTCCCTTACACCCACAACCCTTTCCTCTCTCCCCACACATAGTTCTTCCCTCTTCCCCATACAATCCCTCCATCTCCCCAACACAGTCCCTCCCGGTCCTCCACTCCAAATCCCTCTTAACCACACACAAAACCCCTCCCTCGCACCCACACGCACAGTCCTTCCCATTTCCCCCACGCAAAATTCCTCTCACCCCTCTCTCACACACACACACGAAGTGGAAAAACTTGTGTTTCCTTCTGTTAATGAAAAACTTTACGAGGGGTGACATCCTCCGTCAAGTACGTGTCTCAGGTATTGGCTCTGAGAAGCGCCACTCTCTAACATTCATTGGAAGAGCGACACTAGCCAGCACCGTGGTTAATAAACCACCAACAGTGTGCAACACGCTGACAACACCAGCAAAACTAGAAACAAGAGAAACACTAGAAGGGAGTCAATTCCTGTATAAGTGTAATTAAATAATTTGGTGAATTCATAAGCCAAAATAATAAATACAATGAAATATATTTTTTTCATTAGGTTCAGAATGATTTTTGCGAAATTATTGCATACACAAATTTTCGCTTGCCTTATTCGGCAAGAAGAGCGTTGCTATTTAAGCCAAAATCGCAAGTTTTACCTATTCGGCACGACTTATATATACGGGGGGAGTTATCTTTCAACTCCCCCGTAGTTTTGTATCGTGTGTCGCTTTTTTCGGGATTTTTGTGTCTGTGTACATATATATAGTGCGTGGAGGGGAGGGGTTGGGGGATGGGGCAAAGGAGGCTTTGAGTGCTAGGGGCTTGAACATCCAGCAGGCTAGTCTGAGCGCGTTATATTGGAGATATGTGAAGGATATTTCTGCTTTTTACTTTTGTTTTCTTCCTCTTTTTCTCTTAATCAACTTTTTGAAGCACCCTTATCAGCACCATTGGACTCTCATACACGTTCCTCCTGAACGTGTATGCGGATTTACGTTCTCCTGTGCTCTGATCTTATTATGTATATCAGTGGTAAAATATACCAACAGGTACGTGAATGAAGCAGAGTATGCGGGTTATGACATGTCTAATCGACATGTGCCTAGGACAAAATGGTAACTATCACCACTCTGACCACACATCCTAGCTCCTGATTGCTGCTGCTACATGGGCAGGCATAGTGCCAGGCAGTGCCCCCTCCACAGTGCCATACCTGGCATCCTATGACATAAACCTGTTTCATAGGTTCACTCTGCCCAGTCAACTAGATGCTACCAGTTTAGAATACTTTTATCCCCGGATGTGGAGATTAAAATCAACTACAGATGTGTATACACAGTAAGATGGTGAAAATGGTGTAAAATACCGACAAGTTGATGATTAAAACACATGGACAACAGTTGGATATCTTGTTGGAACGTTTCGCCCACACAGTAGGATTCTTCAGTCAGCAGGTGTAGTAGTCCTCGGTTCATGGACTGATTACATCACCTTCATTTCGCTATAGAACTGCTGCTTCTGTATTTGACTGAAGAAGCCTACTCTGAGGGCGAAACGTTTCAACAATGAAGATACCCAACTGTTGCACATGTGTCTTAATCATTATACACATTAGGATATTTACCCCTTGGTGTGTATAACCTGTTTCTCTCAGGGCATGTGTGAGTATCGAGAGAGGGTGGTTGGTTTATAAGTTTCAAGCCTATCTAGTACACGAGGGTCATTAAGGCTTCATGTCACTTGTTACTCTAGTCAGGGATACTTATATCCCTAAAATGGAGATTTTAAGCAAACTCGGACACCACGTAGAGTGTATACCCTTTATGGGTATACACACTACGTGGGCTTAAAGCCTATCGATTATACAAAAGGTCACTAAAGCCATATGTCACCTGATCACCACCAGTCAAGAATAAATATTACCCCATAATAGGGATCAAAATAAACTCAGCATATATACACAACAATACACACCTCGTGGTGTATATACCCTATTTCGAAAGCGATACACACCTCAGTACATACACGAATTGTCATAGATCATGAGCGTAGACAGTATTCTTACACAGAAGTATTGTAAGCATAGGCTAACAAGAGGCTCGGGGCAGTTACAGGTAATATCTTGCTTTCTGATTGGCCTGACTCGTTATTCTAGGGTTCTGATTGAGCCAGAAGGTGCGTGGCTGGGAGGTTCCAGAGGGTAGATCAGGAGCACACAAAAACATGCATCTTGTGTCAGTTCATGGAGTTGCTCCACCAGTGCGAGATGTGTGTGTCAGTGTGAGGAATTTGTTGATTTTCATAAAAGTACTGTGGGTTAATTAACATTTAAAGTTAGTGTTTACACTGTGAAGAGCTTACAAAACAAGCGGACGTAAGTTTTAAGTACCGTATATAAGGCATAAAGTACCGTATATAAGGCATAAAGTACCGTATATAAGGCATAAAGTACCACATATAAGGCATAAAGTACCATATAAGGCATAAGTACATAGGGCATAAGTACCACAATGAGGCATAAAGTACAATATGCATAAAGTACCACATATAAGGCATAAAGTACCAAATATAAGGCATAAAGTACCACATATAAGGCATAAAGTACCACATATGAGGCATAAAGTACCATATATAAGGCATAAAGTACCACATATGAGGCATAAAGTACCCCACATATAAGGCGCACAGTCGTATAAGACGATGTTTCCAAGCACTTGTAAAGTAACGTTAGTAAACAACTGCTCAAGCTTAACCCAAAGTCTACCCTTGACACTGACCTTGAGCATATAAGGCGCACGGTGCCTTGTATGCGTGCCTTGTATGCCGGAAAATACGGTATACATATTTTCCGGCATACGCTATAAAACATACGTTACTGAACATTCCCTATAATGCATATGCCAAAGCATGCACGTTATGTGCTTTACAAAACTTACGATATAAAACATGTGTTAGGAAATGAACTTCAAAATATGCGTTCAAACTATACGTTAAAAGACATTCGTTTAAAATTTATGGCAGGTAGCCTACGTTGAAGACATACTTACGAAAACATTCGTTGGAAGACATACTGGTGTGCGTGCGTACAAATATAAATTGATTTTTGAATAAGTGGAAAAGCCAGGTGCCGGAATGGAAGTTCTTCTCACTACGCTTTGAAGTCGTTGCAAGACGTGTCTGCAGATATCGCTGCAGACGTTGAAGCAGATATTGCTGCTGACGTTGAAGCAGATATTGCTGCTGACGTTGAAGCAGATATTGCTGCTGACGTTGAAGCAGCAATTACTGCAGACGTTGAAGCAGACGGAGCTGCCTGAGAGTGAAGGTAAGAGTCTCCATTGTACTCTTGAGTGTGAGCAAGCACTCATCCTGCAAAGCTTGTTCAATATCTCACTTTAACTGAAAACCATTGTGTGAGAGAGAGAGAGAGAGAGAGAGAGAGAGAGAGAGAGAAGAGAGAGAAGAGAGACGAGAGCAGAGAGAGAGAGAGACCGAGAGAGGAGAGAGACCGAGAGAGAGAGAGAGACCGAGAGAGAGAGAGAAGAGAGAGACCGAGAGAGAGACCGAGAGACGAGAGAGAGAGAGAGAGAGAGACCGAGAGAGAGAGAGACCGAGAGAGAGAGAGAGACCGAGAGAGAGAGAGACCGAGAAGACGAGAGAGAGAGACCGAGAGAGAGAGAGACCGAGAGGAGACGAGAGAGGAGAGACCGAGAGAGAGACCGAGAGAGAGAGACCGAGAGAGAGAGACCGAGAGAGAGAGAGAGAGAGACGGAGAGAGAGAGACCGAGAGAGAGACCGACGAGAGAGAGAGACCGAAGAGAGAGACCGAGAGACCGAACCGAGAGAGAGAGAGACCGGAGAGAGAGACGACCGAGAGAGAGAGACCGAGAGAGAGAGACCGAGAGAGAGAGACCGAGACGAGAGAGAGACCGACCGAGAGAGAGAGACCGACGAGAGACGAGGAGAAGAGGAGAGAGAACCGAGAGAGAGAGAGACCGAGAGAGAGAGACCGACCGAGAGAGAGAGACCGACCGAGAGAGAGAGACCGACCGAGAGAGAGAGACCGAACGAGAGAGAGAGACCGACCGAGAGAGAGAGACCGAACGAGAGAGAGAGACCGAGAGAGAGAGACCAGAAGCCGAGAGAGAGAGAGACCGGAGAAGACCGACCGAGAGAGAGACCGAGAAGAGAACCGAGAGAGAGAGACCGAGAGAGAGAGAGAGACCGAGACCCCTAAACACTAGAATAACATCCTCATTAACTGACTATTGTACCGTCTGCGTCTGCTGAGTGAGTTCCTGTTATTGTACCGTCTGCTGGGTGAGTTCCTGTTATTGTACCGTCTGCTGGGTGAGTTCCTGTTATTGTACAGTCTGCTGGGTGAGTTCCTGTTATTGTACCGTCTGCTGGGTGAGTTCCTGTTATTGTACCGTCTGCTGGGTGAGTTCCTGTTATTGTACAGTCTGCTGGGTGAGTTCCTGTTATTGTACCGTCTGCTGGGTGAGTTCCTGTTATTGTACCGTCTGCTGGGTGGGCTCCTGTTATTGTACCGTCTGCTGGGTGGGCTCCTGTTATTGTACCGTCTGCTGGGTGGGTTCCTGTTATTGTACCGTCTGCTGGGTGGGCTCCTGTTATTGTACCGTCTGCTGGGTGGGTTCCTGCTTTCAGATAGTGTTCTTTTGTTCTCTTACCTAAACTAACCTCATCTAACCTAGCTAAATGTTATCTAAACTAACCTAAGCCAAATCTTACCTAAATTAACCAAAACTTTAATAATAACGAGAAATGGCTTAAGATATTATATAAGAAATCGAGTGTAGTAGCAACTGCTGGTTCCCGCTTCTTAACTCTGAGCTACTGACGTTGAGTGAACCTTCTCATCTCTGTTTTTGAGAGCCAGTATAAAGTTGTCGTCTCCCTTCATCACTTACTAGTCACTCGTATGTTGAGGAATCATTTTCTACGATCCCTGTGGCTCATTTGGGTGTTTAATTTCCAGCTGTGTACCCTGTCTCTGTTCTGTAGTATTATATATATATCTTGTTCTTGGCTCCTCTAGAGAATTAATAATACATAGTTATTACATTCTTCGTATGTCATTTCCTCAGCTCTGGTATGAGTTTTGATGTTCTTCCTAATTAACACTTTGAGCTACTAGGTGCGGGTTTAACATCTACACTGTATATTCAAGATTGGGTCGCATATATAAGATATATAATGTTTTAAATGAGCTCTGTCTAGGTTCTTGAAAGCCACTCTTATGACTGGAAGGTAGCTAGTGCTGGTCATGTTAGTGTTTGTGTACCTCAGGAGGAGACTGGTTGTATGTAATGGTTCTTCACAAGTGTTTTTCTTTAACTGTGTGAACGTTCCTCACGCTAACCCATCCACAGATGGTATACTGTGTTCGGCTTCCTCTTCCCGTCTCTCACCTTCATAATTACATAGCGTATATGATTTTCCTACTGTTGAGATTCCAGCATTTATCCGAGTATCAGTGAAGTCTATCCAGGTCTTCTCACAACTTTTTGACCTCTTCAGTTTGTATTCTCATTACTGTCTACATGACCCTTGTCGCTTTAGCGCTTTCTTTGATTATAATAGTCCTCATTACTGTGGCATCATCTACGTAGAACAAACTCGAGTCAACAAGTGTACTTGTGTACTCCAGAAACAGAATCAGACCCAACACTGAACCTTGAGCAACAACACTAGTTAAAATTTCACCCTTATGTTTCATCCCTTTTGGTAATTTTTTGTTTTCTATTGTTCTTAGTTGTTATATGCATATTGCTGCGAAAGTTTCATGTGTCGGAAAACGCCTCATACCGCTCTGAAACGTCAAGATATGCAATAAAAATTAATTTTCTATTTTCTTCAATTCACATTGAGTTAGTTTCCTTCTTTACCCCACTACTCCCTTCAGTCTCTCTCTCCCTTACTATCTCCCTCTTTCATTTGATTACATAAGAACATAAGAACATAAGAAAGGAGGAACACTGCAGCAGGCCTGTTGGCCCATACTAGGCAGGTCCTTCACAATCCGTCCCACTAACAGAATATTTGCTCAACCCAATTTTCAATGCTACCCAAGAAATAAGCTTTGACAATTCTACCCACTCATGCGCGAGTCCCACTCAAATCCAACCCCTCTCACTCATGAATTTATCCAACCTAAATTTGAAACTACCCAAGGTCCTAGCTTCAATAACCCTACTAGGCAGACTGTTCCACTCATCAACTACCCTATTTCCAAACCAATACTTTCCTATATCCTTTCTAAATCTAAACTTATCTAACTTGAATCCATTATTGCGGGTTCTCTCTGGAGAGATATCCTCAAGACCTTATTTATATCCCCTTTGTTAATACCCATTTTCCACTTGTATACCTCGATCATGTCTCCCTCATTCTACGTCTTACAAGTGAATGTAATTTTAGGGTCTTCAATCTTTCTTCGTAAGGAAGATTTCTAATGCTATGTATTAATTTAGTCATTCTACGCTGAATGTTTTCTAACGAATTTATGTCCATTCTGTAATATGGAGACCAGAACTGAGCTGCGTAATCTAGGTGAGGCCTTACTAATGATGTATAAAGCTGTAATATAACCTCTGGACTTCTGTTGCTAACACTTCTTGATATAAATCCCAGTAATCTATTTGCCTTATTACGTACGCTTAGGCATTGCTGTCTTGGTTTAAGGTTGCTGCTTACCATCACCCCCAAGTCCTTCTCGCAATCTGTATGGCTAAGTTCTACGTTATTTAACTTATAAGTGCTTGGGTTATGGACACTCCCGAGCTTCAGAACCTTGCATTTATCTACATTGAACTGCATCTGCCACTTTTCTGACCACGAATTAAGTTTGTCTAAATCTTCCTGAAGTTCTACGACATCTATGTTTGAATCAATTATCCTACCTATCTTCGTGTCGTCGGCGAATTTGCTCATATCACTAGTAATTCCCTCATCAAGGTCATTGATATATATTATAAATAACAATGGGCCTAAGACTGATCCCTGTGGAACACCACTTGTTACAAGTCCCCATTCGGATTTAACCCCATTTATGCACACTCTCTGCTTCCTATTGGTGAGCCATGACTCGATCCATGACAGCACTTTTCCCCCAATGCCATGAGCTGCCACTTTCTTTAACAGTCTCTGGTGCGGTACTCTATCAAAAGCCTTACTAAAGTCTAAATAAACAATATCGAATTCTTTATCGTGATCAACAGCCTCAAAAGCTTTACTGAAGAAGGTTAATAAATTAGATAGGCAGGAACGGCCCCTCGTGAATCCATGCTGGGTATCTTTAATCAAATTATGGTTATCTAGATGGCTTCTAATAATATCAGCTATAATTGACTCTAGTAATTTGCCTACAATTGAGGTCAGGCTTATTGGGCGGTAGTTTGACGGTAGTGACTTGTCCCCTGCTTTAAAAATAGGAATTACATTAGCCATCTTCCACATATCAGACACTACACCTGTTTGAAGAGATAAATTAAAAATGTTAGATATTGGTTCACAGAGTTCCATTTTGCATTCCTTAAGAACCCTTGCAAAAAGCTCATCAGGACCCGGCGATTTATTTTGTTTCAGTCGGTCCAGCTGTTTCATAATCATTTCGCTAGTGACTGTGATATTACATAATTTATCTTCTTCTGGGCCTCTGTAAAAATTAATTACTGGGATATTATTAATGTCTTCCTGTGTGAAAACCAACTTTATTTCCTTTCTTTAACTTCACAGAGTCTGTTATTTGCAAGGGCTTCACTAAGGCCATAAGCTGTAATATTTTTACCAAGTTGGTAAGTTGTAAGGTCTTGAATATGTTGGTAAGTTGCAAGGTCTTGAATATGTTGGTAAGTTGCAAGGTCTTGAATATGTTGGTAAGTTGCAAGGTCTTGAATATGTTGGTAAGTTGTAAGGTCTTGAATATGTTGGTAAGTTGTAAGGTCTTGAATATGTTGGTAAGTTGTAAGGTCTTGAATATGTTGGTAAGTTGCAAGGTCTTGAATATGTTGGTAAGTTGTAAGGTCTTGAATATGTTGGTAAGTTGTAAGGTCTTGAATATGTTGGTAAGTTGTAAGGTCTTGAATATGTTGGTAAGTTGCAAGGTCTTGAATATGTTGGTAAGTTGCAAGGTCTTGAATATGTTGGTAAGTTGTAAGGTCTTGAATATGTTGGTAAGTTGTAAGGTCTTGAATATGTTGGTAAGTTGTAAGGTCTTGAATATGTTGGTAAGTGGCAAGGTCTTGAATATGTTGGTAAGTTGCAAGGTCTTGAATATGTTGGTAAGTTGCAGTGTAATATTTTTGTAGGAACTTCGTGTGTGCTGGAAACTCGCCCTTAAGAGCTTGCTTTATCTGGAGGAGTGAGAGAGAGGGGAGAGAGAGAGAGAGAAAGAGAGAGAGAGAGAGAGAGAGAGAGAGAGAGCGAGAGGCGAGAGAGGAGGAGGAATAGGGAGAGAGGGGGAAGGCACAGAGAGAGGAGTTGGCCCATTTGCATATAATGAAGCCGAGGCGACCAACACATTATGAATATTGCCTTATCCCGCCACTCTCACTTTGCTCGCCCTCACTCTTACTTAAGACAAGATTGCCTTGTCGTCGTCGTCTTCGAAGCGTGACGCTGGGTGTCGCTACCCCGTCACCTTGCTGGCCGTCACGCTCACGTCACTAAAGGGGGAAACCTCCACGAGCTGGATGCTCGTAGTGCAGTCAGTGTTCACCTCGTGAGGGCACAAGAGAGCCTACACAACCAGAGAAATACACAACAAAAACTACAGAAATCAAAGAAATACACAAAAACGACAGAAACCAGAGAAAAGAACCAAGGAACCAAGGATACGATGGGTAGCTGAGAGCCATTTCTAAAATTACAATGCTTCAAAAACCAAGACATAATGAGAGACTCCAGAGCCACATAAGACGAGTGAAAATCTCCAGTGTTAAAACTGAAGAAGACTGAAGGAACACTTAACACTAAATGACAGAAATGTAAGTAAATAACTTTACTTAGGGTTGAGGAAGGTCTTTACAGAAGTAACTTGAAAACAGGCACACAACTAAGAAAGAATTTGTGTAATTGCTAAATGAGGTTGGCATAGGAGCAATGGGACCAGACAACACATCTCCCTGGGTACTGAGAGCCACTGTGTGATACTGTAGCAAAAGTTTTCAGTAATTAGCTACAGATGAGGCATCTGGCAGAACAAGAAGACAATTTTTGTTTGGTTCTCGTGTGTATGGGTGTGTGTTGTGTACTCACCTAGTCGTGGTTGCAGGAGTCGAGTCACAGCTCCTGGCCCCGCCTCTTCACTGGTCGCTACTTGGTCACTTCCTGCTCCATGACGTTTATCATACCTCTTCTTAAAGCTTTAATACAGTAGGCATGTATCTTTAACATAAATACTATCAATAATTTTAGTGAAGAGTTTAAGATGGGTAGTAATGGTGAGTTTGTAGTCTTGTTTTTCTGTAAACTCCTTTCCACACTCTGAACACTGATAGTCTCTTGTGTGGGAACTATCAAGCGCGAGTTCTGTTTACATTATTGTGAAAAGACATTTATGCATTGCGAAGACTGATATGGTCTCAGAGATGAACCAAGACACACGTGGATGGCTGAAGTGCATCTTCCTAGACTACAATTTCGAAGGATTCGACACTGTATTCCACCATCAATTTCTCCACAGACTTAAAGAAGTGAAGTAAAGGTAACACACTAATAGTAAGGTATGAAACTTAAAGATTGGAAAGAGTAACGAGTGGGGTTCCACAAGGATCTGTACTCGGACTGCTACCGTTCCTAATGTATATAAATGAACTAGCAGAAGGGATAGAGTCTTCTGTGCCTACTTGCCGATGACTTTACTGAGAGGGTAAGAAATAGGAGAAGACATAGATTTCGCAGAGACCTGTTCAGGGCACAGACGTGATCCAACAAGTGGCTGCTAGATTTCAATCCAAACAACAGTAAGGTCATCATTGTGTGACTAGTTATTAACAAGTCTGACCGAAACGTCGCTGTAAGTTTCATACCTGAGGGCGGACATTACAACATTGGAGGTGAGGAGCTGCACATATGTCCCTTTAAGAGGGAAGGATGTCTAGATGCTTGTGAAGGGCTCTTGATTCAAGGAAATGAAGCCAACTTTTTCTTCCTTGGGTGAGGAACTTCACCTTATTAAAATGATACAGATATGCGTGTTTTATTCAGCGGGGAAGCACTAAACTCGTAGGGGGTCATGCAGTATCTTGGAATGGGTGGTATTTAAACTCAATCCAAGTAAGTGGAGGATTGGTCCAATTCCGTGGATCAAGAGCCTCTCGCCGGCATCAAGAAACCTCCCTTTAGGAGGCTTAGATCCCACAATTTCAGTAGTATATGCAAGTAAACTTCAGAACAACATTCAGGAACTTAAGCAAAGAATCGTTTAGAACTTGAGGGTATTTGTTAGGTCAGTACTAGAGTACGTGGCGCCAGTGTTGAGCCTTCACGTGTCTACCAACTTGAAAGACGTTCAAAGATCTGCAAGCAGACTAGTCATAGTACTGAGAGGAACGTATTAGAAGAGGTCGGAGGAATTGAACTCTGGAAAGAGGCGAACTAGCGGAGATGTAATTACGATATACAAAGAAAATTTGACAGGAAGAATGTAAATAAACTGAACTACGATACTTATGGACAAAATAACGTAGAAGAAAGTTTTAGATGAGGCACAGATATGTAGAGAAACACTAGTCTTAAAATTATTGGAAATTGGAATGAATTGGATGAGAAAGTAAGAGGCGAATCAGTACCCAGCTTCGAGAGTATCTACGATAATGTTTTAAAGGTCAGAAGTAGTAATACAAGTAATAGTAGCTTTGTACCTGGAAACTCCCTTAATAAGCATTAATCTCCCTCTCTCCCCCACCATACACACACACATACTAATAAACCCCATCATGGCTCAAACTTTGAAGGTCCTCCCGAGTATAATTTTAGAAGAGGAGATAGTCAAGGAAATTAGACACAGCTTTAGGCTTGTTCCCGGCGTGCAACCAACCTGCTGTCACCTTTAGTCTTACTGGAGGAGGAGGAGGAGGAGAGGCAGCTGTTGAGGGAGCTAGTGAGAAGGCAGCTATGTAGAAGAAATGGAAGCAGTTGTAGATGGCGTAGTTTTAACCACAGGTTTCGTAAGTTGGGGAAGGAAAAAGGATGGTCAAGGATGGATGTGGAATAGGATGGAGGGGTGGAGGAGGAAGCAGCACATTGTGGAAGTGAGGAGGAGAACACCTGGTGCTCTAGGTGACAGGGACAGATCCCTTCAACTTCTACAAGTGCTCACAAGGAGTACTGACAATGGTTGTCAGATTGTCTTCCATCAAGAACGCCTCCTCCGATTGGCTTCAAACCTTCAATGCCGATGCATTTTACGAGAAGGATGATACTCTCTAAGTTTTATGTTGTGCAGTTGCAAATTGCCGGTAAACTAAATAAGCAAAAAAATAACTTGGAATCGCTGTATTTTGTGCGATAACTGCAGAATGATGCTTCTGGTAGGTTTTAAATTTTCAATGCAAGTCTGACTCAAGAGGAGGATTTAATTTTTAAATTAACTAGGCTTGAGTTAATGAAATTTGTAGTTTTAAATTCGCTTCTTCTATTAACAGTTTTTGGAGTGTTATATTTACTCTTCTGGCCCATTAAGGCCCTCAAGGGAGGTTCCTTGACGCTGTTAAGGGGCTCTTGGATTTGTGCTCCAGTTCCCTGAATTGAGCCTGAATACCTTCAATCCCCACAGGCGCTGTATAATTCTACTGGTTTAGCGCTTCCCCCTTGATTATAATAATAATAATAATAATAATAATAATAATAATAATTGACCCACAAAGCAATTGGTTTATTAAGTGAAAAATAAAACAGACCTTAAAAACATTGGAGACCAACACTGTAAATGTTTACACCACTCATTTTAGCCATTTAGGGTATAATTTTTATCTGAAACTAACAACAAATATTTAACATTAAGCTGAATTTCAAATATTTTATATTTTTTTGTACAATGCTATGGTTTATTATTTGTTTATAGCGAGTTAAGTGGTGAGAGTTTCACTTACATCAGTATATTGGTTTCCCTGATGTAAACGGGAGAACAGCCGTCCTGTAAATCACACTCAACACACACTACTGTTGGATTTTGTTCTTTATCTGAGTTGTGGCGCTACTGTTCTTATCTGAGTTGTGGCGCTACTGTTCTTATCTGAGTTGTGGCGCTACTGTTCTTATCTGAGTTGTGGCGCTACTGTTCTTATCCGAGTTGTGGCGCTACTGTTCTTATCTGAGTTGTGGCGCTACTGTTCTTATCTGAGTTGTGGCGCTACTGTTCTTATCTGAGTTGTGGCGCTACTGTTCTTATCTGAGTTGTGGCGCTACTGTTCTTATCTGAGTTGTGGCGCTACTGTTCTTATCTGAGGTGTGGCGCTACTGTTCTTATCTGAGTTGTGGCGCTACTGTTCTTATCTGAGTTGTGGCGCTACTGTTCTTATCTGAGTTGTGGCGCTACTGTTCTTATCTGAGTTGTGGCGCTACTGTTCTTATCTGAGTTGTGGCGCTACTGTTCTTATCTGAGTTGTGGCGCTACTGTTCTTATCTGAGTTGTGGCGCTACTGTTCTTATCTGAGTTGTGGCGCTACTGTTCTTATCTGAGTTGTGGCGCTACTGTTCTTATCTGAGTTGTGGCGCTACTGTTCTTATCTGAGTTGTGGCGCTACTGTTCTTATCTGAGTTGTGGCGCTACTGTTCTTATCTGAGTTGTGGCGCTACTGTTCTTATCTGAGTTGTGGCGCTACTGTTCTTATCTGAGTTGTGGCGCTACTGTTCTTATCTGAGTTGTGGCGCTACTGTTCTTATCTGAGTTGTGGCGCTACTGTTCTTATCTGAGTTGTGGCGCTACTGTTCTTATCCGAGTTGTGGCGCTACTGTTCTTATCCGAGTTGTGGCGCTACTGTTCTTATCTGAGTTGAGGCGCTACTGTTCTTATCTGAGTTGTGGCGCTACTGTTCTTATCTGAGTTGTGGCGCTACTGTTCTTATCTGAGTTGTGGCGCTACTGTTCTTATCTGAGTTGTGGCGCTACTGTTCTTATCTGAGTTGTGGCGCTACTGTTCTTATCTGAGTTGTGGCGCTACTGTTCTTATCTGAGTTGTGGCGCTACTGTTCTTATCTGAGTTGTGGCGCTACTGTTCTTATCTGAGTTGTGGCGCTACTGTTCTTATCTGAGTTGTGGCGCTACTGTTCTTATCTGAGTTGTGGCGCTACTGCTTATCTGAGTTGTGTCGCTACTGTTCTTAATTTTGGTTTTTACATGTCATCTGAGTTGTCCCCCCCCCCCCCCCCCCTGAGTTGTGGCGCTACTGTTCTTATCTGAGTTGTGGCGCTACTGTTCTTATCTGAGTTGTGGCGCTACTGTTCTTATCCGAGTTGTGGCGCTACTGTTCTTATCCGAGTTGTGGCGCTACTGTTCTTATCCGAGTTGTGGCGCTACTGTTCTTATCCGAGTTGTGGCGCTACTGTTCTTATCCGAGTTGTGGCGCTACTGTTCTTATCCGAGTTGTGGCGCTACTGTTCTTATCTGAGTTGTGGCGCTACTGTTCTTATCTGAGTTGTGGCGCTACTGTTCTTATCTGAGTTGTGGCGCTACTGTTCTTATCTGAGTTGTGGCGCTACTGTTCTTATCTGAGTTGTTTCGCTACTGTTCTTATCTGAGTTGTGGCGCTACTGTTCTTATCTGAGTTGTGGCGCTACTGTTCTTATCTGAGTTGTGGCGCTACTGTTCTTATCTGAGTTGTGGCGCTACTGTTCTTATCTGAGTTGTGGCGCTACTGTTCTTATCTGAGTTGTGGCGCTACTGTTCTTATCTGAGTTGTTTCGCTACTGTTCTTATCTGAGTTGTGGCGCTACTGTTCTTATCTGAGTTGTTTCGCTACTGTTCTTATCTGAGTTGTGGCGCTACTGTTCTTATCTGAGTTGTGGCGCTACTGTTCTTATCTGAGTTGTGGCGCTACTCAGCTAAGTATCGCTGAGTGATTGATGCTCTTAGCTCGACTACGCTCAACTTTTAAGTCTTGTTTTATACACAGTGTACAAATGTGCACGAATACGATCACACTAATAAGGAACATTTGAGAAGGTATACCTGGAGAGGGTTTCGGGGGTCAACGCCCCCGCGGCTCGGTCTGAGACCAGGATACGTGGTGGATCAGGGCCTGATCAACCAGGCTGTTACTGCTGGCCACACGCAAACTGACGTATGAACCACAGCCCGGCTGGTCAGGTACTGATCTTAGGTGCCTGTCCAGCGCCTTCTTGAAGACAACCAGGGGTCTATTGGTAATCCCCTTTATGTATGATGGGAGGCAGTTGAAAAGTCCTGGGCCCCTGACACTTATTGTGTTGTGTCTCAGTGTACTCGTGGCTCCCCTGCTTTTCATTGGGGAAATGTTGCATCTCCTGCCAAGTCTTTTGTTTTCATAGGGAGTGATTTTCGTGTGCAAGTTTGGTACCAATCCCTCTAGGATTTTCCAAGTGTATATTATCATGCATCTTTCTCGCCTGCGTTCCAGGGAATACAAATCAAAGGTCTTCAACCGTTCCCAGTAATTTAGGTGCTTTATCATACTTATGTGTGCCGTGAAAGTTCTTTGTACATTCTCCAGGTCAGCAATTTCGCCTGCCTTGAAGGGAGCAATTAGTACACAGCAGTATTCCAGCCTAGAGAGAACAAGCGATTTGAAGAGAATCATGGGCTTGGCGTCCCTAGTTTTGAAGGTTCTTTATATCCATCCTATCATTCTTCTAGCAGATGCGGTAGATACATTGTTGTGGTCTTTGAACGTAAGATCCTCTGACATTATCACTCCCAGGTCCTTCACACTACTTTTTAGCTCTCTTGTATGGTTAGAATTTGTTGTATACCCTGATAGTTTTAATTTACTCAAGTTTTCCATATCTGAGTAGTTGAAATTTCTCTTAATTGAACTAAATATTGTTTTGAGTGACCCATTTGAAGATTTGGTTGATGTCCGCTTGGAGTCTTGTGGTGTCTTCTATGGAGGACACTGTCATGGTAATTTGGGTGTCATCTGCAAAGGAAGACACGGAGCTATGGCTTACATTTCTGTCTGTCAGATATGAGGATGAGGAACAGGATGGGAGCGAGTACTGTGCCTTGCGGAACAGAGCTTTTCACCGTAGCCGCCTCAGACTTTACTCTGTTGACTACTACTCTTGGTGTTCTACTTGTTAGGAAATTATAGATCCATCTACCAACTTTTTCTGTTATTCCTTTATCATGCATTTTGTGTGCTATTATACCATGGTCGCACATGTCGAAGGCTTTCGCAAAGTCTGTGTATACTACATCTGTATTTTGTTTATCCTCTGTAGCATCCAGGACCTTGTCATAGTGGTCCAGTAGCTGGGACAGACAGGAGCGACCTGTTCTAAACCCGTGTTGCCCTGGGTTGTGTAATTGATGGGTATCTAGGTGATTGGCGATCTTACTTCTTAGAACCCTCTCAAAGATTTTTATGATATGGGATGTTAGTGCTATAGGTGGTCTGTAGTTCTTTGCACTTGCTTCGTCTGTTGTGTTTAGCGAGTGTACTCACCTAATTGTACTCACCTAATTGTGGTTGCAGGGGTCGAGACTCAGCTCCTGGCCCCGCCTCTTCGCTGTCCGCTACTGGGTCTCTGCTCTCCCTGCTCCATGAGCTCTATCATACCTCGTCTTAAAACTATGTATGGTTCCTGCCTCCACTATATCTTTCTCTAGACTATTCCACTTCCTGACTACTCTGTGGCTGAAGAAATGCTTCCTAACATCCCTTTGACTCATCTGAGTCTTCAGCTTCCAGTTGTGTCCCCTTGTTTCTGTGTTCCCTCTCTGGAACATCCTGTCCCTGTCTACCTTGTCGATTCCCCGCAGTATTTTGTATGTCGTTATCATGTCTCCTCTGACCCTTCTTTCCTCCAGTGTTGTTAGTCATATTTCCCTCAACCTTTCTTCATAGGACAGACCCCTGAGTTGTGGAACTAGCCTTGTGGGTTCCAGACTGGTGCTGCATATTCTAGTATGGGCCTGACGTACACGGTGTACAGTGTCTTGAACGATTCCTTGTTTAGGTAACGGAACGCTAATCTTAGGTTTGCCAGTCGCCCATATGCTGCCGCAGTTATCTGGTTGATGTGTGCCTCCGGAGACG
This sequence comes from Cherax destructor, assembly GCA_009830355.1. NCBI lineage: Eukaryota > Metazoa > Arthropoda > Malacostraca > Decapoda > Parastacidae > Cherax > Cherax destructor. Next base: position 77,677 of record WNWK01004477.1, on the reverse strand, counting down.
TACTTGGCGTTATACTCACCCCAAGGTCTTTCTCCTTTGCCGAGATTTGTAGCCCTTGTCCACCTAGCCTGTACTCTGTCAGCGGTCTTCTTTGTCCTTCTCCGATCTTCATGACTTTGCATTTGGTGGGATTGAATTCGAGAAGCCAGTTGCTAGACCAGATGTCAAGCTTGTCCAGGTCTGTTTGAAGTCCTGCTTGGTCCTCTTCCGATGTGATTCTCCTCATTAATTTCACATCTGCGAACAGAGACACTTCTGAGTCTATCCCATCCGTCATGTCGTTTACATATACCAAGAATAACACTGGTCCTAGGACTGACCCCTGCGGTACGCCGCTCGTCACAGGCGCCCACTGTGATACCTCATCACGCACCATGACCCGTTGTTGCCTCCTGTGAGGTATTCCCTGATCCATTCCAGTGCCCTTCCTGTTATACATGCTTGTTCTTCCAACTTCTTTACTAATCTCATGTGAGGAACTGTGTCGAAGGCCTTCCTGCAGTCCAGGAAAATGCAATCAACCCACCCTTCTCTCTCTTGCCTTACCTCTGTTACTTTATCATAGAACTCTAGGAGGTTTGTTACACAGGATTTGCCTTCCCGGAATCCGTGCTGTCTGGTGTTTATTATCCTGTTCAGCTCGAGGTGCTCCACCATTCTTTTCCTGATGATTTTCTCCAGGACTTTGCACACTATACACGTAAGTGACACCGGTCTATAGTTTAGTGCCTCTTTTCTGTCTCCTGTGGGGTGACCCCTGTGTCCATGCTCCCTCTCCAAAATCTCCACAACTATTTCCTACTCTGCAAATAAAGTCTGCATCAGACACGCACTTTGACATTCCAGATGTTCATCAAGTTCCATGCAAAGATTGTTATTTAATTCACGTGCACCAGACGGGGCAGAACTTAACACGTTTGTCACTGAACACTAAAGATCATTCCGATTAACATAGAAGACTGCGACCCTCCAACACGTGAAGAACAGCTGGAGGGAGGAGGTAGAGGAGGTTTCGTATGCGAGGGGCTTGGACTTCCAACAAGCGTCCGTGAGCATCTTAGGAGCGAGTGGAGGCAAATGGTTTTTATGACGACGTGCTGTTGGAGTGTGAGAAAAGTAACATTTATGAAGGGATTCAGGAAAACCAGTTAGCCGGACTTGAGTCCTGAAGGTGGAAAGTAGTGCCTTCACTCTGAAGGAAGCTTTTAACTGTAGTGTAGGTGTGCCTCTGGCAAGAGAGCGATGGAGTGAATGATGATGAAAGTGTTTCTCCCTTTTCGGGTTACACTGCCACGGTGGGAAACGGCCGATGCTTTAATAAATATATATATATATATATATATATATATATATATATATATATATATATATATATATATATATATATAAAAATATATATATATATATATATAATATATATTATCATAATAATATTATATTTCATAAGTTAAAACATTGATGACATTCATGTTGATTGTGGAGCCCTCTCATTGGTTTATTTGAATTGCTAATTCATTTGATTGGCTGATTTGAATTTCGGAAGTCTTTGATTGGTAGAATTCAATTTCGCTGTTGGCTGAATCAAAGGACCCCATTTTTTTTTTACCGCGTCGTGTTTGTGTTGTTTCCGTTGTTTCATTGCCAGGGTCGACCTAGTAATGTGGAGAGCATTCCTGTAGACTCGTAGATAGTCTGGTATCATTCCTGTATACTCGTAGATAGTCTGGTATCATTCCTGTATACTCGTAGATAGTCTGGTATCATTCCTGTAGACTCGTAGATAGTCTGGTATCATTCCTGTATACTCGTAGATAGTCTGGTATCATTCCTGTAGACTCGTAGATAGTCTGGTATCATTCCTGTATACTCGTAGATAGTCTGGTATCATTCTTGTAGACTCGTAGATAGTCTGGTATCATTCATGTAGACTCGTAGCAAGTCTGGTATCATTCCTGTAGCCTCGGAGTGGTATCATTCTTGTAGTCTCATAGATTGTCTGGTATCATTCATGTAACCCTATAGTGTGTGTAATATTATTCCTGTAGCCTCGTAGTGTCTGGTATATTTTCTGTAGAGTCGTAAAATGCATCTTAAATCATTTCAGCAGCGTCGCAAAACGCGTCTTACATCATTCCAGTAGCGTCGTAAAACGCGTCTTACATCATTCCAGTAGCGTCGTAAAACGCGTCTTGCATCATTCCAGTAGCGTCGTAAAACGCGTCTTACATCATTCCAGTAGCGTCGTAAAACGCGTCTTACATCATTCCAGTAGCGTCGCAAAACGCGTCTTACATCATTCCAGTAGCGTCGTAAAACGCGTCTTACATCATTCCAGTAGCGTCGTCAAATGCATCTTAAATCATTTCGCAGCGTCGTAACGTCTTACATTATTCCAGTAGCGTCGCAAAACGCGTCTTACATCATTCCAGTAGCGTCGTAAAACGCGTCTTAAATCATTCCAGTAGCGTCGTAAACGCGTCTTACATCATTCCAGTAGCGTCGTAAAACGCGTCTTAAATCATTCCAGTAGCGTCGTAAAACGCGTCTTACATCATTCCAGTAGCGTCGCAAAACGCGTCTTACATCATTCCAGTAGCGTCGTAAAACGCGTCTTATATCATTCCAGTAGCGTCGTAAAACGCGTCTTACATCATTCCAGCAGCGTCGTAAAACGCGTCTTACATCATTCCAGTAGCATCGTAAAACGCGTCTTACATCATTCCAGTAGCATCGTAAAACGCGTCTTACATCATTCCAGTAGCATCGTAAAACGCGTCTTACATCATTCCAGTAGCGTCGTAAAACGCGCGTTCCTTCTCCATCACGTCAAGAATTTATTCTTACAAGTTGAAAAAGACTTCAGGACGGGAGTTGAGGGCCATTTCCAGAATTGCTGATATCGACTATCGGACTTGTCTCTCTTTACCGGAAATACGTAGCGTGTTGCGCCCCGTGTAGGAAATACGTAGCGTGTTGCGCCCCGTGTAGGGTATGCCACGCAACTGTGTTTCTTGGACAGTTTTTATTAATACCTCGGCAGTTTACCATCGAGGCAGGGTGACCCGAAAAAGTAGAAACACTTTCATTATCATTCACTCCACTGTCTTGCCACAGGCGCCCCAATACTACTGTTCAAAAATCGTAACAGATCAGCCGGGCTGTGGTTCGTACGTTGGACTACGTGCGGCCAGCAGTAACAGCCTGGTTGATCAGGCCCTGATCCACCTGGAGGCCTGGTCGTGGACCTGGCAGCGGGGGCGTTCATCCCCGGAATACACTCCAGGTAGGCATCTCCACCCCTCCTTCAGAGTGCAGACACTGTACTTCCCACCTCCAGGACTCAAGTCTGGCTAACCGGTTTCCCTGATTCCCTTCATAAATGTTACTTTGCTCACACTCCAACAGCACGTCAAGTTATGAAAACCATTTGCCGTCATTGTTCTCGTTACACTAGTGCTCAATAATTCTCTCTCTCTCTCTCTTCTCTCTCTCTCTCTCTCTCTCTCTCTCTCTCTCTCTCTCTCTCTCTCTCTCCAGTCAAGACTTAAGTCCCTTAAGGCGAGTGTCCTGGTGAGGTTCCAGATAGCCTGCTGAACTTTCTGGTGTCCTCGTGAACTTTCTGGTGTCCTCGTCAACTTTCTGGTGTCCTCGTCAACTTTCTGGTGTCCCCGTCAACTTTCTGGTGTCCCCGTCAACTTTCTGGTGTCCCCGTCAACTTTCTGGTGTCCTCGTCAACTTTCTGGTGTCCCCGTCAACTTTCTGGTGTCCCCGTCAACTTTCTGGTGTCCCCGTCAACTTTCTGGTGTCCCCGTCAACTTTCTGGTGTCCCCGTCAACTTTCTGGTGTCCCCGTCAACTTTCTGGTGTCCTCGTCAACTTTCTGGTGTCCCCGTCAACTTTCTGGTGTCCCCGTCAACTTTCTGGTGTCCCCGTCAACTTTCTGGTGTCCCCGTCAACTTTCTGGTGTCCCGTCAACTTTCTGGTGTCCCGTCAACTTTCTGGTGTCCCCGTCAACTTTCTGGTGTCCTCGTAACTTGCTGGTGCACACCTCGCAACATTTCTGGGGATCCCTAACTTTCTGGTGTGGGTCAAGGAAACCTGCGTAAGGGCATATGAGAAGACATCCCAAAGCTGGAGACACCTGAGACCTGGGCACAAAGATACCCTAGGAGAGAACCTGAGAGAGAACACCTGGAGTAGAGAACACCTAGAGAGAGGAACACCTAGGAGAGAGGAACACCTAGAGAGAGAGAACACCTAGGAGAGAGAGAACACCTAGGAAGAGGAACACCTAGGAGAGAGAGACACCTAGGAGAGAGAGAACACCTAGGGAGAGAGAACACCTAGGAGAGAGAGAGAACACCTAGGGAGAGAGAGAACACCTAGGAGAGAGGGAGACACCTAGGAGAGAGAACACCTAGGAGAGAGAGAACACCTAGGAGAGAGAGAACACCTAGGAGAGAGAGAACACCTAGGAGAGAGAGAAACCTAGGAGAGAGAAACACCTAGGAGAGAAACCTAGGAGAAACACCTAGGAGAGAGAGAACACCTAGGGAGAGAGAACACCTAGGAGAGAGGCACCTAGGAGAGAGAGAACACCTAGGAGAGAGAACACCTAGGAGAGAACACCTAGGGAGAGAGAACACCTAGGAGAACACCTAGAGAGAACACCTAGGAGAGCACTAGGGAGAACACCTAGAGAGAGAAACACCTAGGAGAGAGAGACACCTAGGAGAGAGAGAACACCTAGGAGAGAGAGAACACCTAGGAGAGAGAGAACACCTAGGAGAGAGAGAAACACCTAGGAGAGAGAGAACACCTAGGAGAGAGAGAACACCTAGGAGAGAGAGAACACCTAGGAGAGAGAGAACACCTAGGAGAGAGAAACACCTAGAGAGAGAACCTGAGAGAACACCTAGGAGAGAGAGAGAACACCTAGGAGAGAGAAACACCTAGGAGAGAGAACACCTGGGAAAAGACACCTAGGAGAGAGAAACACCTAGGAGAGAGAGAACACCTAGGAGAGAGAAACACCTAGGAGAGAGAGAACACCTAGGAGAGAGAGAACACCTAGGAGAGAGAGAACACCTAGGAGAGAGAGAACACCTAGGAGAGAGAGAACACCTAGGAGAGAGAACACCTAGGAGAGAGACACCTAGGAGAGAGAGAACACCTAGGAGAGAGAACACCTAGGAGAGAGAGAACACCTAGGAGAGAGAGAACACCTAGGAGAGAGAGAACACCTAGGAGAGAGAGAGAACACCTAGGAGAGAGAGAGAGAACACCTAGGAGAGAGAGAGAAAACACCTAGGAGATTGAGAGAAAACACCTAGGAGAGAGAGAACACCTAGGAGAGAACACCTAGGAGAGAAGGAGAGAAAAGTTATCCCGAGGCACAGAAGCTAGAAGCAATTAATGAAATTGAGAGAAATCCAAAATATTTCTTCTGATATGCCAAAGAGAATGGTAAAACAACATCCAGTATCGTGCCTGTTTAAACAAGATGGGACTTACACAGTCGACAGCAAAGAGATGAGTGAGATACTGAACTTATGGGAAACTTACGGAAATAATAGAACGGAGTATACTACGAACTCTAACAGAGCAATAGAGCGAAAAATTAATGTGAAGAGAGTGTTAATGTCAGGTTAACTCACCTTTAAAGCTCACAAGTGTCACTATCACATCTGCGAGGAAAATGATAGGATGGATAATGAGAACTTTCAAAAGAAGTGATGCCATTCCAATGATGATCCTTTTTTAAGTTATTTGTTTTAGGCTGGACTACTTCTGTACACTTAGTCCCATTCAAGGCAGGTGAAATCACAGAGCTAGAGAATGTACAGAGAACCTTCACTACACGTATAAGTTTAGTCAAGAACTTTCATTACTGTGAACTTTCGGAGTCTCTTGAGCTGTACTCCCTGGAGCTCAGGCGATAGAGATGCATCATAATCTATACTTGGAAAATCCTAGAGGGACTGGTCCCAAATCCACACAGAAACCACTCCTTACGAAAGCAAACGACTGGGCAGACAGTGCAACATTCCCCCAATGAAAAGTAGGGGCGCCATGAGTACACTAAGAGAAAACACAAGTGTCCTGGGCCCAAGACTTTTTCAACAGCTTCCCACCATGCATAAGGGGAATTACCAATAGACCCCTGGCTGCCTTCGAAAACTGGACAGATACATAAAATCAGCACCTGATCAGCCGGCTGTGGTTCGTACGCTGGACTACGTGCGGCCAGCAGCAGCAGCCTGGTTGGTCAGGCCTTGATCCACCTGTAGGCCTGATCATAGACTTCGCCGCGGGGACGTTGACTCCACCGGAACGACCTCCAGGTAGACTCCAGGTAAGAGGAAGAAAACTCACAATGAGACAGAAATAGAGGGGAAAGAACGAGACAGAAGGAATATTATTCTGAGGGGTGAGAATGATAAGAAAAAAAATCCTAAAGGGGGAGATAAGTAGGGAAGTGGGGGGAAGAAGAGTGAGCTAGAGGGGAGGGAAAACGGCCACGAGGAAAAGACAAGAAAAAATTCATTCTGAGGCCGAGAATGAAAAGGAAAAAAACCAGGCGTCCCAGGGGAGATAAGCAAGAGGGGAAGAGTGAGTGATAAACATTTCCAATTTCCCCCAAAAAACAGGTGTACGTCAGTCACCGTGTGTAAGTGTGCCCAGACACACTGTATAGACAGTTTTGTTGTGGCAACGTTTCGATCTCTAGGAACTTTGCTAAGCTTAACTAAACCCCTGGAGAGCGAAACGTTGCCGCAGTAAAATGTCACATTAGTTGCACTTGTCGTTTATACAAACAATGTGGACCATCCATCTTCCCCGGAGATGAGAATTAAGTTACCCAGTGATGTGCAAGTTACCCAGTGATGTGCAAGTTACCCAGTGATGTGCAAGTTACCCAGTGATGTGCAAGTTACCCAGTGATGTGCAAGTTACCCAGTGATGTGCAAGTTACCCAGTGATGTGCAAGTTACCCAGTGATGTGCAAGTTACCCAGTGATGTGCAAGTTACCCAGTGATGTGCAAGTTACCCAGTGATGTGCAAGTTACCCAGTGATGTGCAAGTACCCAGTGATGTCAAGTTACCCAGTGATGTGCAAGTTACCCAGTGATGTGCAAGTTACCCAGTGATGTGCAAGTTACCCAGTGATGTGCAAGTTACCCAGTGATGCAAGTTACCCAGTGATGTGCAAGTTACCCAGTGATGTGCAAGTTACCCAGTGATGTGCAAGTTACCCAGTGATGTGCAAGTTACCCAGTGATGTGCAAGTTACCCAGTGATGTGCAAGTTACCCAGTGATGTGCAAGTTACCCAGTGATGTGCAAGTTACCCAGTGATGTGCAAGTTACCCAGTGATGTCAAGCACAGTGATGTGCAAGTTCCCAGTGATGTCGTTACCAGTGATGTGCAAGTTACCCAGTGATGTGCAAGTTACCCAGTGATGTGCAAGTTACCCAGTGATGTGCAGTTCAGTGATGTCAAGTTACCCAGTGATGTGCAAGTTACCCAGTGATGTGCAAGTTACCCTGTGATGTGCAAGTTACCCTGTGATGTGCAAGTTACCCAGTGATGTGCAAGTTACCCAGTGATGTGCAAGTTACCCTGTGAGGCCTAAGTTCCTCTCACCATCGCCGCCCTCTGGGAGGGGGAGCCGCTCCCTATCCTCCTTCCCCTCTTCCTTTTTTCTCCTCCCTCTCCCCGTTATATATATTCCGGGGTCCTGGCTGACACCAGCAATAAATCGCTGCAGAATTATCATATCACGACTGACAGCAACATTTCTCTTTTTTTTTTTTAAGAGAGAGAGAGAGAGAGAGAGCGAGCTCCTCGCTCTCACTGTCTGTTCTTTGTCGTGATCCTCCCACGGTACTCGAATAGGCAACCCACGGACAACCCACAGCACGCCCTCCGTGCCTCCTACATAGGGGACGTCAGAGAAGGAAAGGCCATCTTTTCCCCCGTAATAAACAACCAGGTGGTGTTTTCTCTATTAGAACTTGTTCTTGATGACTGTTACTAGTCTTACTCTGCATACACGAGTTTTTTTCTCAATATGTCGGTGTTACCATATCATTTGAAGCAAGAATTCCTAGGATCAAGAACCATTCAGCAGCGTCAAGGCGCCCTTCCCTCCCTGAATGCTTGTCTGGTTGGAGATTGTGAGAGTATCCTAGTTCATGGTGCCTCCTGTCAACTTAAAATCTTTAATATTAACAAAGGTTTTGAAACGCCTTGATAGATTATGTTGTTCTACTCCACTGGATACCCAGAAATTAAAAGAGTAATGAATGTGTTTCTCTTTGTTGATGCCTTTAGTTCTGACTGGAAGTGCAGCTGTTCGTTGATGTCTTCCATCAGTTCTGACTGGAAGTTTAGCTGCTTGTTGATGCCTTCCATCAGTTCTGACTGGAAGTTTAGCTGCTTGTTGATGCCTTCCATCAGTTCTGACTGGAAGTGTAGCTTCGTATTATTGAATGTCTAATGTATTTTTTAGTATGGGCATCATAGCTGTATTATTAAATATTTGTCTTGTCGTATATAATGGATTTTTATATTCATTTCATGTATCAAGAATATCATACGAATTTCTCACTGCCGTATTTGGGCTTAAAGGCTGTTAATAATCTGTTGTCTGTAATTACGTAGGCCAACCCTCACAAATCCAACGTTGTAAAGATTTTGTCACTTAAAGTGTAATCTTCACTTAATCTATTTTTCACTTTCTCTTGTTTTTCCATTACTTGTCTCTTATCTATAATAAATTTCATCGTGTTTGCCTCATTCATGAAGTGATGTTCTGGAGAAGGGTACAGCCGGAGTGAAGTTGCTGCTAGTGTTATTACCGTCTTTTGGGCTGATCGAGTAACTTGCCAGGTAGCGTAGAGGTAGGTGAGATATACAGCCGTTGACTAGCTTCTTCATTATTGGAATAATGGGGTTGACAGCGGGCAGTGTGAGGTGTGCCGAAGACAGCCCGGGAGGGGAGCTTGTTAACTGGAAGGCCGCCGGTCGTCGAGTGAGAGAGAGAGACATGGCTGTGTATGTCTAGCTTGAGGCAGTGCCCTCTGGTGGGCACTCAGGGGAAATAGGCCTACAAACTCGCTCCAAGGGGGGACTATGAGAAGTAGCAGTAGGCTTACTATCTACACTTGATGATCGTCTTGTTGTGTAGAAACTCATTCCTCGCTGTCCTCGGAGTGGAGCCAAGTGTGTTACTTATACAATGTTGGCCTTGTACATGACAGTAAGGCCACCCACATCCCTCCGGTGTTGAAGGCTCTGCTGAAATGACATGGAAAATTTACCTGCCAGGTCTACTTTCCGACATAAACTGAAATATACTTAGCTTCAGTTCCCTCAAGGAAGGTCCCTTGACGCTGGTGAGGGGCTCTTGATCTAGAGAATTGAATATGTGCTCTGGTTCCCTGAATTAAGCCTGAATACCTTCCACCCCACCCCCCCACAGGCGCTTTATAATCCTACGGGTTTAGCTGTAGAATGACGAGTATAGTTAAGGTTAAGAACCTAACATATATTTCAAGTATAACAATTTACTGGAGTGTGATAAGCTACTTGCCTGAGTTTTAAATCCATTATATTTTGCTCGGAAGGAGCGTATAATTCAGCATATCAAATTGATTACGTGTAATGCCGATGGATACTCACTTGTGTTTTGGGGTTGACACTAATAACGGTCTCTAAGGAGGGAATTATTCGTCTAACATTAACCTAAACACTGCAGTGTTCTGAGACAAGTGAGTGGGAAATAAAACCTGCCTGACTCATAGCTGGATATTGGTGTCTTAATAGTAGCTGACGAAGTGTCTTGGGGAATGTTGCACTAATGTTCACCACAACACGTCGCAAATGTACGTTGCAATCACTCGCAATACCGGTTATACTTGTCATCACTATCACTCGCTTATGAGTTAAGTGGAATTATGCACAGTAAGGAGAAAGCTAAATAACACGTTCTGCTTCAGCACTCCCAATGTTCGGTTAAGAAAGTCACGCGGAGACTCCATAAACACTACGTGATAAGTTCTGCCGCGAATTTCCTGACTCGTATAAGGGAATTAGTCTAACTCCTAGTTTACTGAGATTGTCAGAATGAACAAGAGTCAAGAACACGATAGGGCGGCAATGCCCTCGTGACACAGTCGTTCCTTGAAGCAATCTACCCCCGTCCTGCGGGCTCGCACTTGAGTTCCCTAAGCACAAAGGAAATGCTTAACTAAGCTTTATATTCACTCGTTGCTAGTCTGTGCAACAGTGTTTAACACAAGAGGGTAGGTTTCTTGTTATTTAGTTGTAGGCTACAAGTCATAATGTCCCTGACTTGTAGACCAAGCAGGGCACAGGTTTTCCAGAAATTTTCCTATTGTGGGGAAAGAGTAATGACTCGGTTTAACCTCGTTGTGTAGTTGATCAGAAATTCTAGCAAGGAGAGGGAGTGCCTCGAGATGTTATGGTACATAAATCTGTTCCTAATAAAACTGTTGTGGGAGGAAGTAAGAGTCCACTAGCACTTTGTGAGAGGGCTAAGTCCCACAGAGGACTGAGGGGGCTGAGATATACTCCTTTACTGGAGAATTTTCTCCACACAGACTGGGTCCAGGCGAGAGATGAGTCATCGTGCTTTGTTCTCTATATCAAGCAGTCGCCGATGAGAAGGGGCAGGCACTCCAAGAAAGTGGCGCATACTCAAGGTGTGAGCATACTTGTGCCTCATACAGAATCTTGAAAAATCTTCTGTCGAGCTGTGCTGTAAGCTTCCTGGCCGAATTGTTTGAAAGATTTACAACGTGGTTCTTCATGGTCAGTTTGGAATCAAATTTCACCCCAAGGATATCAACTTCGTTCCCGGGTACCAGTACTCTCCCATTCATATTTACTACTGCTCCGGCATTACCATCTTGGTACCTAGAGGCCATCATCATTTGTGATTTCTCAGGAGCAAATGTTACCTGCCATCGGTGTTCCCTGGCTGATATAGCACTTAGCTGGTGATTGATGTAGCTTAGAGCAGCTGGCATTTCCCCTCTTGGATAAGTAAATGTCAGAGTACAGTCGTATGCATATGCATGGGATTCATTCTCTCTCTCTCTCTCTCTCTCTCTCTCTCTCTCTCTCTCTCTCTCTCTCTCTCTCTCTCTCTCTCTCTCTCTCTCTCTCTCTCTCTCTCTCTCTCTCTCTCTCTCTCTCTCTCTCTCTCTCTCTCTCTCTCTCTCTCTCTCTCTCTCTCTCTCTCTCTCTCTCTCTCTCTCTCTCTCTCTCTCTCTCTCTCTCTCCTCTCTCTCTCTCTCTCTCTCTCTCTCTCTCTCTCTCTCTCTCTCTCTCTCTCTCTCTCTCTCTCTCTCTCTCTCTCTCTCTCTCTCTCTTCTCTCTCTCTCTCTCTCTCTCTCTCTCTCTCTCTCTCTCTCTCTCTCTCTCTCTCTCTCTCTCTCTCTCTCTCTCTCTCTCTCTCTCTCTCTCTCTCTCTCTCTCTCTCTCTCTCTCTCTCTCTCTCTCTCTCTCTCTCTCTCTCTCTCTCACACACACGCACAGTGCCACAGGGCCATTATTCCCTCTGTTGTAACATGGCAGTACATTGGGCCAGATATATTTTTACCTCTCCCTCCACCGACGATACAAAACCCACTTGCGTAATTGGTATTTTTTTTTTTTTTTTTTTTTTTGTACCTTGGTCGCTTCAAGTTTGAAGCCTATCAACTCCAGAGGGTATTTAAAACTCCATGCCATCTGTACACCACTAATCTAGGATATTTAGTTCAATCAATATGTTTCATATTTAAACTATAAGTATATATACAGAGATATACATCTGTCCTTGTGTATATACACATCTGTTCTTTGTGCATCCACATCTTAAGATTTTTTTAAAAATGTGGAATATTAAAAAATTAAGAAATATATGTTGAAATGTTATTTTATTTCATATTTCGTCGATTTGTCCCATAGCTCGATCGCTAGCGCACTCAGCTCACACACTGAGGTCCGGAGCTCGAATCTCCTCCGGTACGGCTGGAAAACATTAGGGACGTGTTTCCAGCTGTCCCTGTTCACCCATCAGTATAAAATGGGTACCTGGGTGTTAGTCGATTGGTGTGGGTCGCATCCTGGGACAAAACTGACTTAATTTGCGGGAAATGCTCAGCATAACAAGCGGCTTTCTATATAGTAGTATGTCATTGATGTCAGCTAGGCCTGTATACCTTGTACATGTACAATATAATAAAGATATTATTATATTCAGAGTGGTTTGAAGAGTTTTCTGACATACTTCAATTCTTAGATAAAATACGTAAGTTATCACACTTTTAATCGAAGCTGCTGCCACAGGTGCATTTTATGGGAAAAAGTATGCGGACTTAGGGTATAATCCGTCATTGGTAGTTAGGTCATTCAGTGAAATAATCAGGTGTTAAGTAGGAAATAGAAGAATTAGGTGGGAAATGGGTAATACGTAGATCAGCACCTTGTGGTTCCCGAGCGAGGGAGAACGTTGGCACTCTGGCACTACGTTGAGCACCCTGGCACTACGTTGAGCACCCTGGCACTACGTTGAGCACTCTGGCACTACGTTGAGCACTCTGGCACTACGTTGAGCACACTTGGGTTGCCAGAAGCGAGAAGCCCAACAGGAATGAGAGGCTTTGTTAAAATTAGCAACACCATAAACCAGTAATTCGACTCTTGTTAGGATCACCTCCCATTATTAATATATAAAGGGCAGCCTTGATTATACCTGGTGGATGTTCCGGGGGGGTCAACGCCCCCGCGGCCCAGTCCTTGACCAGGCCTCTCGGTGGATCAAAGCTTGATCAACAATGTTCATTTAAGTAACCCACATATAATTTACACATTGGCATATCTATTGGGTTAAATTTGAAAAGGACCCGCCTAGCATGGCCAGTGGGCCCGCTCAGTGGGCCTCGTTTTTCACTTGTCTCTATTCTACGGTGGAGTTACCTTCATAAAACTTGCATTTCTGGTGTGTATGGCTAGAAGTGTGATAGACTGAGATGGTAACTTTGAAGCTGCCTAGCTGATGATCCTTGAGTAATACTGAATATCCTATGTAATACTGACCAGCCTGCACTCGTGCCTACTGAAGTCTGCCACCTCGTGAGCCTCGCTACTACTTGAAGTCTGCCACCTCTGGACACTACGAGTCTGCCACCTCTGACTGAACTACTGAAGTCTGCCACCTCTGATGACACTACTGAAGTCTGCACCTCTGACTGACACTACTGAAGTCTGCCACCTCTGACTGACACTACTGAAGTCTGCCACCTCTGACTAGACTACTGAAGTCTGCCACCTCTGACTGATCACTACTGAAGTCTGCCACCTCTGACTGACACTACTGAAGTCTGCCACCTCTGACTGACACTACTGAAGTCTGCCACCTCTGACTGACACTACTGAAGTCTGCCACCTCTGACTGACACTACTGAAGTCTGCCACCTCTGACTGACACTACTGAAGTCTGCCACCTCTGACTGACACTACTGAAGTCTGCCACCTCTGACTGACACTACTGAAGTCTGCCACCTCTGACTGACACTACTGAAGTCTGCCACCTCTGACTGACACTACTGAAGTCTGCCACCTCTGACTGACACTACTGAAGTCTGCCACCTCTGACTGACACTACTGAAGTCTGCCACCTCTGACTGACACTACTGAAGTCTGCCACCTCTGACTGACACTACTGAAGTCTGCCACCTCTGACTGACACTACTGAAGTCTGCCACCTCTGACTGACACTACTGAAGTCTGCCACCTCTGACTGACACTACTGAAGTCTGCCACCTCTGACTGACACTACTGAAGTCTGCCACCTCTGACTGACACTACTGAAGTCTGCCACCTCTGCACTGAGTCTGCCACTTGACTGCATACTGAGTCTGCCACCTCTGACTGACACTACGATGTCTGCCACCTCTTGACTGACACTACTGATGTCTGCCACCTCTGACTGACACTACTGATGTCTGCCACCTCTGACTGACACTACTGAAGTCTGCCACCTCTGACTGACACTGCTGAAGTCTGCCACCTCTGACTGACACTACTGAAGTCTGCCACCTCTGACTGACACTGCTGAAGTCTGCCACCTCTGACTGACACTGCTGAAGTCTGCCACCTCTGACTGACACTGCTGAAGTCTGCCACCTCTGACTGGCACTGCTGAAGTCTGCCACCTTGACTGCACTGGTGAAGTCTGCCACTCTGACTGACACTGTGAAGTCTGCCACTCTTGACTGGCACTGCTGAAGTCTGCCACTCTGACTGGCACTGCTGAAGTCTGCCACCTCTGACTGGCACTGTTGAAGTCTGCCACCTCTGACTGGCACTGTTGAAGTCTGCCAGCTCTTGACTGGCACTGGTGAAGTCTGCCAGCTCTTGACTGGCACTGGTGAAGTCTGCCAGCTCTTGACTGGCACTGGTGAAGTCTGCCAGCTCTTGACTGGCACTGGTGAAGTCTGCCAGCTCTTGACTGGCACTGGTGAAGTCTGCCAGCTCTTGACTGGCACTGGTGAAGTCTGCCAGCTCTTGACTGGCACTGGTGAAGTCTGCCAGCTCTTGACTGGCACTGGTGAAGTCTGCCAGCTCTTGACTGGCACTGCTGAAGTCTGCCAGCTCTTGACTGGCACTGCTGAAGTCTGCCAGCTCTTGACTGGCACTGCTGAAGTCTGCCAGCTCTTGACTGGCACTGCTGAAGTCTGCCAGCTCTTGACTGGCAATGCTGAAGTCTGCCAGTTCTTGACTGGCACTGCTGAAGTCTGCCAGCTGACATTTTCACACTGACACTTGCGCCCTATCATTTTGGGATGGAATCTGCCAGCTGAAACATAGCAGCTTTTGTCACTATGTAATTATCATCTATGTAGCAACACTGCTGGAAGTTCCACTGTGAACTATCATATAGAATAGTGTAGCAACACAATGCTGGTGTTCCCACTGTGTAACTATCAACAGAATAGTGTAGCCATGCTGGTGTCCCACTATGTAACTATCATACAGAATAGTGTAGCAACACAATGCTGGTGTTCCCACTGTGTAACTATCATATAGAATAGTGTAGCAACACAATGCTGGTGTTCCCACTGTGTAACTATCATATAGAATAGTGTAGCAACACAATGCTGGTGTTCCCACTGTGTAACTATCATATAGAATAGTGTAGCAACACAATGCTGGTGTTCCCACTGTGTAACTATCATATAGAATAGTGTAGGAGCACACTGCTGGTGTTCCCACTGTGTAACTATCGTATAGAATAGTGTAGCAACACACTGCTGGTGTTCCCACTGTGTAACTATCATATAGAATAGTGTAGCAACACAATGCTGGTGTTCCCACTGTGTAACTATCATATAGAATAGTGTAGGAGCACACTGCTGGTGTTGCCACTGTGTAACTATCGTATAGAATAGTGTAGCAACACACTGCTGGTGTTGCCACTGTGTAACTATCATATAGAATAGTGTAGCAACACACTGCTGGTGTTGCCACTGTGTAACTATCATATAGAATAGTGTAGCAACACAATGCTGGTGTTCCCACTGTGTAACTATCATATAGAATAGTGTAGCAACACACTGCTGGTGTTGCCACTGTGTAACTATTATATAGAATAGTGTAGCAACACACTGCTGGTGTTGCTACTGTGTAACTATCATATAGAATAGTGTAGCAACACACTGCTGGTGTTGCCACTGTGTAACTATCATATAGAATAGTGTAGCACCACACTGCTGGTGTTGCCACTGTGTAACTATCATATAGAATAGTGTAGCAACACACTGCTGGTGTTGCCACTGTGTAACTATCATATAGAATAGTGTAGCACCACACTGCTGGTTTTGCCACTGTGTAACTATCATATAGAATAGTGTAGGAGCACACTGCTGGTGTTGCCACTGTGTAACTATCATATAGAATAGTGTAGCAACACACTGCTGGTGTTGCCACTGTGTAACTATCATATAGAATAGTGTAGCACCACACTGCTGGTGTTGCCACTGTGTAACTATCATATAGAATAGTGTAGCACCACACTGCTGGTGTTGCCACTGTGTAACTATCATATAGAATAGTATAGCAACACACTGCTGGTGTTGCCACTGTGTAACTATCATATAGAATAGTGTAGCAAGACACTGCATGTGTTGCCACTGTGTAACTATCATATAGAATAGTGTAGCAACACACTGCTGGTGTTGCCACTGTGTAACTATCATATAGAATAGTGTAGCAACACACTGCTGGTGTTGCCACTGTGTAACTATCATATAGAATAGTGTAGCAACACACTGCTGGTGTTGCCACTGTGTAACTATCATATAGAATAGTGTAGCAACACACTGCTGGTGTTCCCACTGTGTAACTATCATATAGAATAGTGTAGCAACACACTGCTGATGTATGCAGATTTGTTATTGGACCAACAATCAATACATATACTGTAAGTGCATGTATGTTCATGGGTTTCAGGTGATCCTCACTGAGCGACTAAATTTCAATAACTAACCCTGAAATCAAATTAAGTTGTAATAAACAAGTGCCAGTGAATAAAGAGAAGGGTGGACCACGGTTCGAGCGCCTCTTCCACCCTTCTGTTTATTCACTAATCCTGAAGTTTATAAATCATTTTCATTCAGGTGGTCATCTGCTGTTTCTGCCTCCATGGAAACGACAAATTAAAAACTTAACCGCATATCAACCCCTACAAACCCCGGTACGGGTGAAGGTTTAAACCAGAGTCCTAAAGCTCGAGGGTCGGAGCGCTAACTACTCTGCCAGCTACTCGGCACGACATTATATATATATATATTTATACATTATTGACTTAAGTTTTACAAGATGTAAACAAAAATGGCTATTTTCGGTCAGATGACAAAAATCTCCAGGTGTGGGTCATCATATGACTGAGACCTGCGTCAGGAAACACTCGTCCTGTTCCCTGAAGAATCTTACTTAACGTAATCATCGGTCAGGTCGCCATTTTTTTCTTATGAAATTTATATCGTAAGTCAACAGGGAGTCAGCTGAGTAGTTCTTAATTCCCACATTACCATCTAACCTGCCAGTAAGAAGTGTTGAACCTGCCAGTAAGAAGCTGGAAGCTGTAATGCTTACTTCCCTCCCTTTTATCTCCCTCTCATTTCTCTTTTATTAGTCATTTTCTTACCCTTTCTCTTATTTCTCTTGTTATTTTTTTATATTCTCGTTTCTCTTCTTCCTCCAATCTTTGCTGTCTGTTCCTTCTCCAATCTTCCTTTTTTCTCTTCTTCCTCCTCTTTTCTCCTACCTCCCTTCTCTTCCTGTCTTCCCATCTTTCTCTTCGTCTCTCCCGTTTTTCATCATCCTCTTCGTCTCCCATCATTCTTAATCTTCCTCTTCTCTCCCCTATGTCTTTTTTCCTCTCTTCCTTTCCTTTTATCTCATCTCCTGTTTCCCCCCTTTTCCCCTCTTATCCTGTTCCTCATCTTCCATCCTCCCCTCCTTCCCTCTTCTCTCCTCTTTCCCCTCATCCCTATCTTCCCTCTTTTACCCTCTTTCCTCTCCCTCTCTTCCAATGTTCCCTCATCTCTGCTCTTCCCCTCCCTCTCCCTCTCTCCCTCCCTCTCCCTCTCACCCTCCCTCTCCCTCTCACCCTCCCTCTCCCCCCTCCCCCCAAGGTTGTCAAGGGGTGACACTCACTTTTCCAAAATTAATGTTGATGATAAAGTCATTAATTTTGAGGTTACTGGTGCGACAAATTAGTAAATTATGCCTTGTGGCACTATTGATGCTTATGTTGATGTCACTTGTGGCACTATTGATGTTTTCGTTGATGTCACTTGTGGCATTATTGATGTTTTCGTTGATGTCACTTGTGGCATTATTGATGTTTTCGTTGATGTCACTTGTGGCATTATTGATGTTTTCGTTGATGTCACTTGTGGCATTATTGAGGTTTTCGTTGATGTCACTTGTGGCATTATTGATGTTTTCGTTGATGTCACTTGTGGCATTATTGATGTTTTCGTTGATGTCACTTGTGGCATTATTGATGTTTTCGTTGATGTCACTTGTGGTACTAATATAAGAAAGCAAAAGGAATATTGAGGAAATAAAATAGTTTAAGATAGATACTGTAGGGCCCGAAATTATCCTGGTATTAATACCTAGCAGTAAGAATGATAATCACTGGCGGACCCCAAGTCATCCTGGTATTAATACTTCACAATAAGATTGATAATTATCAATATTCAACCCCCCCCCCTTTGAAAACAATGAACAGAGAAAATTGTAACCGCAACAAGAACGCCATTAACAACACTGATAATAACTATAGTTTACGAACTCCTGATGATGGGACTGTAGTTACGATGAAACACCATCAAAAACATTAACCCATTTGAGTTACACAATATATATATATATATATATATATATATATATATATATATATATATATATATATATATATATATATATATATATATATATATATATATATATATATATATATATGTCGTGCCGATTAGGTAAAACTGGTCAATTAGCAAGAACTCATTTGAAATTAAGTCCTTTCTAAAATTTTCTCTTGTACGTTTAAAGATATATTTTTTTTCATTTATGTTAATGTAAGAATTTATAATTTTGTACCAAGAGAAACTTTGAAAACCTACCTAACCTTATTACAACAAGCGCAATTTAATTTAGCCTAACCCAACTAAATATATTTTAGATACGTTAACATTAATTTAATAATAAACAAACACAATTAAATATATTTTTTTCGTTATGTTCAGAATGATTTTGGCGAAATTATTGCATACACAAATTTTCACTTGTCTTATATGGCAAGGTGAGCGTTGCTATTTAAGCCAAAATCGCAAGTTTTACCTAATCGGCACGACATATATATATATATATATATATATATATATATATAGAGAGAGAGAGAGCACAACTGCTTGATGCAGCGAGAAGAAAGTTTTGAAGACGTGACATCCCGGAAGCCTGGTGGAGGAGGGGAATGAGATGAACCGAGCAGACTCGACCTCATGGTCACACTGAATGAGTTAGGCATCAGAGAGATAAATTCACAAATAAACCATAATGTTTTATGAATTTCTACATTAAAATTTCATAATTATGTAATTAATCTTTTATCTGAAAGGATTTTTTTTTAATATTTAAAAATTGATAATTTTTTGGTTTAAGATGAAAAGCAATTTAATTAATGTAATTTTTTTTTCCAGGTAGGTGATTCCCTGTTCATGTGTACAGGAGTAACAGGTATGTGGAAGTTTTTGAAAAAATCTGGAGGCTTTGGTTTTTAATATACGTATATGTCTAGTAATTGTGTATGCGTGTGCGCGCTCGCCTATATGTGATGGCAGAGGTTAAGTTTTAGCTCCTGGCCCCGCTTCTCAACTTGCTGCTTGCCGGACTCCTAGCCTCGTGAGTCCTATTGTTTCTAGTCTGCGTCCATCACTTCTTCGTCGAGGTCATTCCAGTTCCCGACCACTCTTGAGACTGAAGAAATACTTCCTGACATCCCTGTGGCTCATCTGCGTCCTCAACTTCCAGCTGTGCCCCCGAGTACCTGTTTCCCTCCTCTCAAACAGCCTATCCCCTGGTTCTTCTGTCGAGCAGTCTCTCTAGGTTCGATTTCACCAGCCTCTCTTCAAAGGTCATTGCCTATAGTTCTGGAACTTTCAATGCATATCTGCAGTTTCTCCAGTTTCTTAAAATTCTTCCTCAGGTGTGGATTCCATGCTGGTGCTTCATACTTCAAGATGAACCTAGGTGACGTATGTTGTATAAACGGCCCTGAATGACTAGTGACATTTCTTGAATGTCACTTTGATTTGTCAAGCGAACATTTGCTGAAGAAGTTTTTCAGTTTATGTGAGCCTCTGGCGACATACCAGGCACTATGCTCACACCTAGCTCATTCTTTTTGAGCGAGGGCTACAGCTTCTGTCCTCCGAATATACACTCCATGTCCAGTCTTCTGGCTCCTTTCCAATCTTTCCAAACTTGCATTTACCTGGATTGAATTCAAGCAACTACTTATCTAAACAATCTTGCAGTTTGCCCAGCTAGATTTGCAGCCATTCAATTCTCCATCCTCATCTGTTTGTATTCCCATTAGTTTTACATCAGCGAAAAGGTATATGTCTGACTCGATCCCATCCGGTACATATGTCATTCAAATAAACCGGAAAAAGTACTGGTCGTAATGTCTACCCTTGCAGAATCCCGCTTGTTACTCTTTCCGAATTATTTCGTCTTTGCCCCTGACAATCAATCTTTGCTTCCTTCTCCTAAGGTACTTTGATCCACCAGAGGATCTTCTCTGTTATTCCTGCCTGCACCTCAAGTTATTTTTCCGGTTATTTGTGAGTTCTAGTATCAATTGTGTGAGAAAATGGAGTCCACCTAACCCTGGATCTCTTGTCTCTTTCCGTTACTTTGTCATAGATTCCAGCAGGTTATTAACACAAGATTTTCCATCTCTGAACCCATGATGGCTGTTGCTTATAAATCCACTTCTCTCCAAGCGTTCTACCACTCTCCTGATTATTTTCTCCATTACCGTGGATGGTCTGCTTGACTATGAAACTGGTCTGTAGTTCAAGGTCTGTCTCCTAGCTTAAATAAGCTGTTTCCCAGATCCCTGACAGCTGTTTTATGTCCATTTATTTGTATAGTGCTAGTGGTTCAAAAAATACTTTTGCTCTCTTGCAGAATCCATGATATGAGGGCCCATTGCCTTTAATGTATCCAGTTCTTTCATTAGTTATTTTTTTTATTTTACCTTTTCCCCTGTTGTATGTGTGGTGTCTAGTACCTGTTGGCACCGGACTTTATGGTAGTGCCCCTGTATCCACTGAGAAGACACCTTTAAATGGTTTGTTCGACACCGGAAATTTGTTACTTCCTGGTGAGCTCTCCTGTCTTTAGTCAAATTACTTGGTCTTTTGTCTTTAACATTAGTCTTCTAATGTGGCTGTGAAGCAGTGTTGGTTAAGACTTGGCTATGACTGCTGTGTCATTCTTATATTGTTGGTTTCTCTCCTCACCCTTGCATATTAGTTTCTAGCTTGTCTGCTCATTCTTCCTTCTCGTCTCTCCTTCGCCTCCTATAGATTTTCCATGCTCTTATACTTCGCTTTTTTTTTCTCTCAGCGTTTCTGGTTGAATCAAGGGCAGTCTCTGTCTTTGCTGTTTCCTCCTCCTAGATGTGAATTTATCTTCTGTCGGAAGGCAGAGGAGAGGGGCCATAGAGGGAAGCTGAAAACATAGACGAGCCAAAGGGATGTTAAGAAATACTTTTTCAGTCTAAAAGTTTTCATTAAGTCTGAGCTAGACTAAGAAGTGGTGGAGATAAATTCGATGTACAGTTTGAAGAGTAGGTACGATATAACTAGAGGAAATGAACTTATAATGCAAGTGATTGTAATTTATGAGGCTGGGCCAGGAGCTAGTGTAAGATTGGGCTGGGCGCTAACCCAAGTGAACACTTGATTTTAGAAAGTCGGTAGGTGTCAAAGAAAGGATACCTTGTACCTTCGTCATGAGCAGTGCAGCTGGCTACACAGAGAAAGACAGGGCAACATTTTGACCGTAGTGTACCTGCAGACGAAGGTCTGTAAAACTCAAATTTCGAAAAACGGGCTTCGAAAGTTATCACTAGAATAAATAATCCGAGAATATCACCAACTAAAAATTAAAAACAAACTTTTTTTTATTTTTCTTTGGGCTCTCTCTAGAAATTCTTAACATCTTCACAGTATTATTTCTTTCTTTTTTTCCGCTCTGCTGAGGGAGGTTACGAGGCTGATCACGGGAGGTTACGAGGCTGATCACGGGAGGTCGAGGAACTCCCCACCCTAAACTTTTAGTAGCAGCAACACTGGCAAAGTTGTCTTCCTACACCACAATAGGGAATTCTTCACTGTGAAAGGAATGACTTTTCCCAACTCCTATATAACTCTGGTGCAGCCAGGGAGGCATTCAGAGGGGGACGGAGGGAGGGAGTCTAGGATAAAGAGATCCGAGATTATCTGTGGGTATATAATATATTATATATATATATATATATATATATATCAATGAAGCCACGAAACAGGTGGTTTTGAATCATTTACCAAACTGCGGGAGGCCAGGGTTCGACCCCCACGACAAATTGTCCCGCCTCAAGAGACAACACAACGCTGGCCTGCCACAGTTTGGTAAATGATATATATATATATATATATATATATATATATATATATATATTTGTAAATATTATCTGGTGCTGCTACTACTATATATTGGTGTTGTGCGCTAATGCTACTGGTTCTAGTGTTATCGTGTGACCGAACATGGCCAGAAACCTGTACTGCGCCACGCCAGCTACTGGGATCATTTTACCTGTCAGGTGAACTTCCTGACGGAGGAGGGGGACGCATGTAACTCCCTGGTTCACAAGGACGACGAGTCTTCCCTTCTCCTCTTTTCCCTCGTCAACGTACCCGACCCCTTCAAGAACTGGAACACGAACGTGTGTGGACCGGAGCCCTTCGAGCCGTCCCGGTACCACTACAGCACAGGTCAAGGGTTCTTCCCTAGTCAGGAGTGCATGTTGTGTTCTCACGACCCTAGCGGACACCTGCTCCAGCTGCCACTACCCCTAACAACCATACGGATCTTTACCAACAGCTGCGTGCTTCCTCCCCTTCGTCAGTGGCTCGACCACCACGTCAGCTCTCGCAGCCGCTTCCTCCTCAGTGATACAATCCTCGTCAACCAACTTACTGAGGAAATCCAACGGTTCCAGTACGGCTTCGAAGACCTTGCCTTGGGGCTGTGGTGGCCATACACGGTAACCACAGCACTCAGGCCACAGCAACCACTCTGGATCCTAGCCGCTTGTTGCTGTGCTCTGATGGGAGTCCTTCACTTTATCGATATCACATTACAATACAAGAGTGTAAGACATGCAGAGAGTTTTCGTTTGCGAGTGATCCAGGGGATTCTGGTAGCATTTTGGCTGGTGCTGTGCTACAAGTACAGCAGCGGGGATGCACACTGGACCCAGATGATGGTGAACCTCACCAGGAAGTATTAGGCTAAAGAAATAAGCGATGATGATAAACATAGAGAGGTACTGTCTGGCTACCAGGCACACACTACTTACCAGGATTACCTCTGGTCTATAGACACCCTCCTGGCCATTACCCTCTCCCTCATGACTGTAAACATTCTCTGTTGTAGGAGCTTCCTGGAGGGTTGGTGTCGTGGGCTTCGGCTCCTGGTCCTTCCTACAGTACTGATGGCCTCCTCGGTAGCTGTAGTGGCCGTGGTGGGGGTTGCAACGATAGGGGACCAACACCCGGGGATGGAGAACCTTGCTGTAGCTCTCAAGACCCTGCTCACCTGGAACTTAAGACTGGCCCACCTTCACAACACACAGCCACCATGCTCTTCCTAGCGATGCTCTTCCTGACAGTCTATCTGGGGTGCCCGTCTGGCTGGGTGTTCTTCTGGCCCAGATACAAGTGTCGTGGGAGGGACGATGGGGCATTTCCAAGCGGAGGTGGAGAGACAACGACAAGGAGGAACCTCAAGCACAAGGAGCAAGACGACAAGGAGGAACCTCAAGACAACGACAAGGAGGAACCTCAAGACAACAGAGTCAAGACGGAGGAACCTCAAGACAACGACATCAACACCTGGTGTAAACAACCTTATGCCTGACGTGTTTGAGTGAACTCACCACAACCTGCTACTGCTGCACATTGTTGCTCTAAGAGTCGAATTATCCACTAGCCGAGCCTACCCTCTGGTGCATTACTCTGACTTCCTGGCCACTACACTATCTTTTACGCTTCACTCAGCTCTCTATCATGTTATTTTTTAACGCAACTCCACTTATATACCTCCCTTGCTGTTACTTATATTTATATTTGCATTCCACTAGCAACGACTCAGCAAGAATGCACACACCAATACTAGTAGTAGAGCGGCACCCAGATAACCCATTATATTATTTTCGTGCCAACATGGCCAGAAACTTAACAAAGAGGTGACAACGTAGTGAAACCTGATAACGAAAAACCAATATCTTTTAAACTTTGATACATATGTATCAAGCTTATATTGAATACTTCGGTTCGTTTTTATTGTTTAGTAGTGTAGTTCCTCTTACTAAGTGCGGACTGTGACAGAAAATAAGTCTTGGTACCAGGGTACTGGCTGCTAGTGTCGCCATTTTGGTGAGTCATTGACGAATTGGAATGCAAATATAAATATAAGTAACAGCAAGGGAGGTATATAAGTGAGAGTTGCGTTAAAAAAAATAACATGATAGAGGAGCTGAGTGAAGAGTAAAGATAGTGTAGTGGCCAGGAAGTCAGAGTAATGCACCAGAGGGTAGGCTCGGCTAGTGGATAATTCGACTCTTAGAGGCAACAATGTGCAGCAGTAGCAGGTTGTGGTGAGTTCACTCAAAACACGTCAGGCATAAGGTTGTTTACACCAGGTGTTGATATCGTTGTCTTGAGGTTCCTCCTTGTCGTTGTCTTGAGGTTCCTCCTTGTCGTTGTCTTGAGGTTCCTCCTTGTCGTTGTCTTGAGGTTCCTCCTTGTCGTTGTCTCTCCACCTCCGCTTGGAGATGCCCCATCGTCCCTCCCACGACACTTGTATCTGGGCCAGAAGAACACCCAGCCAGACGGGCACCCCCAGATAGACTGTCAGGAAGAGCATCGCTAGGAAGAGCATGGTGGCTGGTGTGTTGTGAAGGTGGGCCAGTCTTAAGTTCCAGGTGAGCAGGGTCTTGAGAGCTACAGCAAGGTTCTCCATCCCCGGGTGTTGGTCCCCTATCGTTGCAACCCCCACCACGGCCACTACAGCTACCGAGGAGGCCATCAGTACTGTAGGAAGGACCAGGAGCCGAAGCCCACGACACCAACCCTCCAGGAAGCTCCTACAACAGAGAATGTTTACAGTCATGAGGGAGAGGGTAATGGCCAGGAGGGTGTCTATAGACCAGAGGTAATCCTGGTAAGTAGTGTGTGCCTGGTAGCCAGACAGTACCTCTCTATGTTTATCATCATCGCTTATTTCTTTAGCCTAATACTTCCTGGTGAGGTTCACCATCATCTGGGTCCAGTGTGCATCCCCGCTGCTGTACTTGTAGCACAGCACCAGCCAAAATGCTACCAGAATTCGCTGGATCACTCGCAAACGAAAACTCTCTGCATGTCTTACACTCTTGTATTGTAATGTGATATCGATAAAGTGAAGGACTCCCATCAGAGCACAGCAACAAGCGGCTAGGATCCAGAGTGGTTGCTGTGGCCTGAGTGCTGTGGTTACCGTGTATGGCCACCACAGCCCCAAGGCAAGGTCTTCGAAGCCGTACTGGAACCGTTGGATTTCCTCAGTAAGTTGGTTGACGAGGATTGTATCACTGAAGAGGAAGCGGCTGCGAGAGCTGACGTGGTGGTCGAGCCACTGACGAAGGGGAGGAAGCACGCAGCTGTTGGTAAAGATTCGTATGGTTGTTAGGGGTAGTGGCAGCTGGAGCAGGTGTCCGCTAGGGTCGTGAGAACACAACATGCACTCCTGACTAGGGAAGTACCCTTGACCTGTGCTGTAGTGGTACCGGGACGGCTCGAAGGGCTCCGGTCCACACACGTTAGTGTTCCAGTTCTTGAAGGGGTCGGGGACGTTGACAAGGGAAGAGCGGAGAAGGAAAGACTCGTCCTTGTGAACCAGGGAGTTACATGCGTCCCCCTCCTCCGTCAGGAAGTTCACCTGACAGGTAGACTGATCCCAGTAGCTGGCGTGCCGCAGTACAGGCGGGACAGTCAGTTGCGATGTGTTCAGCAGGTAAAACTGCGGTAGCAGCTCCAGCAGGAAGTGTCGTACCTGCGACAGTGTCATAGGAGGCTGGGCGTGGCCGAAGTCGCCGAGGGTGTGGTCGTAAGAGAGGTGTGGCGGCGGCGGTGCTGGGACCAGACGAATCACCAAGTACACCACACACACCACCACCAGCAGCACCACCTGCGTCACCCCCAACAATAAGCCACTCAACTGTGACTTAGTCCTTAACATTTGTTATTTTAACTTTTATTCCTTATTATTTTAACTTATTATAACCATTTTTATAACTAAATTGTTTATTACTACACTTTTTGGGTACTAAAATAACTATTGAGAGAGCAAATGAAAAAACAATATGAACATAGCACAAATATCGAGGTTCCTACTACGGTGCAGATTATCTCTGACTTCTTGCGCGAAACTGACTAATTACACCACCTTTGTCTTAACAATTTCACACACACACTTTCCCCTCTTCCCACCTTTCGCACACCTCCCACCCACTTTCCCCCCCTTCCCACCTTTCGCACACCGCCCTCTTACACTTTCCCCTCTTCCAACTTTTCTCACACCTCCCACCTTACACACACTTTTCCCTCTTCCCACCTTTCACACACCTCCCACCTTACACACACTGTCCCCTCTTTTGCACACCTCCCACCTGCCGTCAGCGCTCCTCAGGAGCCCAGTGTTGTACTACAGTAGTGGGTTTAGTGTCTGCTTGTCTGTATAATAATAGTCACAGCTTGAGCGAGTCTTGCAGCAGAGAGGGTTCAGCTGTCCCAGACGCTGCACTATGAACCCCCCTCTCAAGAACCTACTATGTACACCACGTTCATTTTAGCCGGGCTCAGTTTTTTTGGTCATGTGCAGTAGGGTACACCAGTTCGCTGTGTACCAGGTACGGTGTGTACCAGGTACGGTGTGTACCAGGTACGGTGTGTACCAGGTACATTTTGGCCATTATGTATTTTGGTTTCATCAAATATCTACATATGTGTGACGTTTCTACATACGTGTCATTTCCATTGATGTTGGACTCCTCTTCGTGGATAAGCGTTGTAGAGGAAGTGGTGAGCAACATGAGGTACGTATGTGGGTGAACAACATGCGCAGCTTCAAGAGTAGGTAGGAGAAGTGAAAGGAAAAAAGGAGTTATTGATACCAGTCAGTATGATTAAGGTGCATGAAGCGGCGAGTCTGTCTGTCTGTCTCTCTCTATCTCTGTCTCTATCTCTCTCTCTCTCTCTCTCTCTCTTCTCTCTCTCTTCTCTCTCTCTCTCTCTCTCTATCTCTGTCTGTCTGTCTGTCTGTCTGTCTGTCTGTCTGTCTGTCTGTCTGTCTGTCTGTCTGTCTGTCTGTCTGTCTCTCTCTCTCTCTCTCTCTCTCTCTCTCTCTCTCTCTCTCTCTCTCTCTTATTTACCTCTCATTACCGTGAAGAAAGCTTCAACAATTTCTCTTGTAAAGCTGCACTGCGCCCCTTGTTGTTCATTCTGCTTTATTGTTTGTTCATCCTACTGGCCTGTTTGTTCATCCTACTGGCCTGCTGTTCATTCTGCTTTATTGCTTGTTCATCCTACTGGCCTGCTTGTTCATCCTACTGGCCTGAATGTTCATCCTGCTGGCCTACTTGTTCATTCTGCTTGTTCATCCTGCTGGCCTACTTGTTCATTCTGCTTTTTCATCTTACTGCCTTGCTTGTTCATTCTTCTGGCCTGTTAGCGACCTGGTTGGAGAGAGAGAGAGAGAGAGAGATAGGAAGTGGGTGAGGATAGGGGGATTTAATGAGGAGAGGAAGTTTAATGAGAAGAGGGGGGCTTAGTGAGGAGTTGGGGGCTTAGGAGGGAAAGCTGGGTTCTGTTATATAAAACTAGTGGCACGCAGCTGCTCAGGAATATCTTGAACCTGATTGCACTGCCAGTCAGCGCACTCCCTGTCGCCTGCCTGTCTGCCTGCCTGCTTCTCTCCGGCTCCGGGTCCTGATCCACCAGCAGCAGACAGCGTGTTGGCCGAGCTAAGCTCCTGTCGCTACTGCAGACAGTGCCACTGCAGAATCACGATGTTTTCACTACTGCACACAGCACTTCAACGAAGCTAAGAAGCTCTAATTTCAGCAGACATCCCCTCGGCAGAGCTGAGAAGCTCTCTCTGCTGCGAAGAACGCCTCGGCAGAAAAAGAAATAGGTGCTGTGGCTGCAGCAGAGAGGCCTGAGTGCAGCAGACCCTGATGAAACACGCTCTTGCTATTACAGGGAAGAAACTTCTTTTTATTTCAGTAGTAAACTTCCTTCTTCAGGGAGGGACGGGCACGCACGCATGTACGTACGTATGCACGTACGTATATACGTATGCACGCACGTATATACGTACACAAGTAACATCTCTCCCGCATCTTGAATGCCGTAGCTGGAATTATGTGAAGATATGTCCACTTTGAATTCTGAGTAAGGCGATGATGGCAGAGATTAGAGAGAGAGAGAGAGAAAGATAGAGAGAGAGAGAAAGATAGAGAGAGAGAGAAAGATAGAGAGAGAGAGAAAGATAGAGAGAGAGAGAGAGAGAGAGAGAGAGAGAGAGAAAGAAAGATAGAGAGAGATGGGGAGGCGACATAAAGAATTCTATGAACAAGGTAAAGCCCAGACACAAGGATTTTTTAAGAGTGGTCGGACCCTTGGCCGAGAGAAAACAGAGATGCACAAGAATTACAAAGCATAAAGTTAGGAGAGAACACCAGTGTGACCCAGCAGAGGAATGGGCGGAAAAAGAGAACAAGTGGTGCACATTAAAGGAGAGAAAAAATAAGAGAATAAATCTCCTTCATCCTCCCATCACTCTCCCCGTCCCACGAAAATAAACAGACTTTACTGATTTGTATTCAGGTATTCCCCATAATAATCTTTGAATGTATACATATGTGCACAGTATATATATATATATATATATATATATATATATATATATATATATATATATATATATATATATATATATATATATATACAGGGTGGGCCAAAAGTAGGCTTACAGTTGTTTCACTATTTGTTCATGTTTACGATTTAATTTATCCAAACCATAATTCCAAACCAGTATTCCATATCCCTTATTTACGTTTTGGAAATGTTATTAAGCTTAGGTACAGGAGTTAAGTGCATACCTATTAAGTGTAAGCCTACTATTGGCCCACCCTGTATATATATATATATTATATATATATATATATTATATATATATATATATATATATATATATATATATATATATATATATATATACACATCTCAAGCTGAAGGTTTGTAGATATAAGACGTCTCTGGCTTGAGATAAAACGCAGTCTCGTGACTATTGAATATTAAAAACAGTCCAGAGAACCAGACGTAGCTTAGGAAGAAGTTGTGGCTTTGTGGTAGAAGAGGGATGGAGGAGGAAAAGGTGTCAGTGTGGAACATGCAGGTAAAAGCAGCTAATGCAAGGTTGATCAGGTAGTGGAGGCAAATAATAATACTTGCAATTTGCTTGGAGGCTCACTCCTCCCGAGGCAAGCACTACTACTACTACAGGATACTTGCAGTTTGCTAGGAGGCTCACTCCTTCTGAGGAAAGCACTATTCAGGATACATGCAGTTTACATGGGGATCACTCCTGAGGCAAACAGCATCACAGTGAAGATATGAAGGAGCCGTGGGGGGCCAGGAAAGAGTAGAACCTCTCCAAAAGTTGAAATACAACGTCAGGAGCAATGAATCAACTCTAAGGATTACCTTTATGTATTTATAAATAAACGCGCGCACATATAAGCGTCAACCAGAAACTGCTGATTGAAAAAAACTGGTTTTGAAAATTAGGACCCTCAGGAAGAACCAGAAACATGGAAGGCTAGATTTACGGACGCAGTTATGAAGAACTTTCCGAGCCATTACGTGAGGGAAACAAGAAGAGTGAGAGGAGATGAACCAGCGAAACTTGATTTGAATGTCACCCAAAATAAATATGACATAAAGGGAAATTAATTATGGGGAACCAGTGGGTGCCAGCGATTATGTGAGGCTAAACTCGAGTGCCTGTTGGACAGGGGAATGTAACAAAATATGGGTTTGCAGAACGATGGGGGACTATGATAGCATTCTTTTCTGAGATAAGTAGAATGGGAGAGGAACTACAAGGCAGAACAGTAGTACACGGAATGATGGAGGTAATAGAGTGAAAGTACCGAGAGGCAAAGATAAGATTCATGCTAAGCATGAAGACAAGAGGCAGAAAAAAATATAGAGAGGCTCTGTATTCTTGGTTTAACCAAGAATGCAGAGGAGCCAAGGGAAGGAAGGAGCAAGAGAGCTTGGAAAAATATAAAGTAAATCAAAATGCAGAAAACTGCGAGGGAAGCAGGAGAGCTTGGAACGAATATGAAAGCGTAAGGAAGGCTGAAAGTTTGAACATGAACTAAAGTTTCTTACGGCCGTATAAGAAAAAATGCGACTGTGAATGAGAGAGAAGTTTGTGAAGCGCTGAGCAAAAGATTCAAATAAGTCTTCATAGAGGAAGCTGGAGAACTACCGGAAAGAACTGTAGACAGAACAAACCAACAGGTACTGTTGTTTATCAGCATAACAAAAGAAGTGATGAACCTACAAGAAGTGGATGAACAAAAGCAGTGGGACCAGATAACATTTTCCAGGGTCCTGATAAACTGGGCAGAACAACAATGTGACCCAATTGCAAGTTATTCAACCAGTCTCTCCAGCACAGCTGTCACAGAGTTGGAAATGACAAATGTTCCTTTATAAAAAAAAAAGGAAGGGGGTAGACGAGAGACCCTGAATTACAGGTCAGTATCTCTAACATGCATATAGTCAAAGGTTCTCTAGAATATAGTATGAGAAAGATTACTGGGACACTTGGAGATGCGAATATAATATTCGAAAAACAGTTTTTATTTAGAGATAGAAAAATCCTGTCTGACGAATCTGTTGGAATTCTACGGCAGTCACAGTAATTAAACAAGACACACACACCTGGTGGATTGCATTTTCTTAGGCTGTAGAAGAACATTTGGTACAGTACCACAATAGAGATCGGTACAAAAATTAGAAGAACAAGAAGGGTTAAAAGGCAGAGTTTTCCAGTGGGTCAATGAGTACCTAAATGACAAAAGGCAGAGAATAGCAGTAAAGAATACGACATCCGACTGGGAAATAGTAGCGAGTGGAGTTCCGCAAGGATCAGTGTTAGGACCATTATTATTCCTAGTACAGATGAATGACCTACCATAGGGTATTGAGTCCTCTGTGTCACTGTTTGCTGACGTTGTAAATATAATGGGAAGGATAAGAACCGAAGAGGACAGTGACAAGCTCCAGAGAGACATCAGCAGACTGGAGATGTGGCCACACAAGTAGCGTCTCGACTTTAAACCCAAGCAAATACAAAGTCATGTACTTAGGAGTAGAGAGCAGACCAGGCTGAGAGAAGCTGCAATTATAAAGGACCTGGGGGTCAATATAACACCTAGCATATTGCCAGATTTTCACATAAGCCGTATAACGGCAGCGGCATACGCAAGATTTCCAAATATCAGGATAACATTCATGAACTTGAATAAAGAACACTTCAAAACCTTATACACGACATATGTTAGGTCAGTCATTGAGTATGCAGCCCCAGCATGGAGCCCACACCAGGTCAAGCACCTGAAGAAACTGGAGAAGATTCAAAAGTTTGCAACCGGTATAATACCAGGTCTGAAAGGAATGTACTATGAGAAGTGAAGCTGAAAGAGATGAACTTGACCTTAGAGGCGATGAGGAGAAAAAGAATAGATGATTACTACGACTGATTAGGAACGGATTGTTTGAATTAAGAGGACCGATATGATGGGGACTCTGGTGGAAGCTGAAGACACTTGAGCCCTAGGGATGTAAGGAAGTATTTCTCTAGTCTCAGGGTGATTCAGGAGTGGAATGACTTAGATGAGGCAGAGGTGGAGGCAAACTCAACACACAGCTTCAAGAGTAGATATGATAAGGCCCATGAAGCCAGACGTCAGTGATGCCGATCAAGGTGGTCTAGGAGGCAGGGCCAGGAGCTAAGTATCCACCCCAGCAAACACAAATGGGTGAGTACCAAGTACCAAATCAAACACACACACACACACACACACACACACACACACACACACACACACACACACACACACACACACACACACACACACACACACACACACACACACCCCCAAACACACACACACACACACACAACACAAAAAAAAAACCACACACACACACACACACACACACACACACACACACACACACACACCCCCCCCCCCCCTACACACACACACACACACACACACACACACACACACACACACACACAAAAAACCCCACACTACACACACACACATACACACACACACACACACACACACACACACACACACACACACACACACACACACACACACACACACACACATATAAATATTGCATATTCAACACAATTCTGGCATGTGTTTGGTAAAGGTATGAGAGTTAGATGGTGAGGAAAGAGATGGAGGGAGACACAAAGAAAGAGAGAAGGGGAGGGGAAAGGCGAAGAGGGAGAGAAAGAACGAGAGAGAATAAGAGAAGAGAAAAAGAGGGGGAGGGTAGAGAATGGAGGGAGGGGGGAATTTGTTTTAAATCTGAAGTCACTTAAGTTACACAGGTGGAGGGGGTCGAGGCTAGTGCCTCCCTCCATCTCCTCTGTTTATTTTTTTTTCCAAATTCGTTTGATATAATTTTGTGTGCATGGTTCATACATTCTCTCATACTTTTGTATAGTGATCTTCTGTTGTTGTTTTTGTTCCCTATATGTACTTGCATGTGGTTGCATGGGTCAAGTCTCATCTTTTGTATTTGTTTCTGGTTGTCAAAGGCATTTGTTGATATTTGTGCGCGCGCGTGCATGTGTGTGTGCCTGTTCACGCGTGTGTACTCGCCAAGTTTTAAGTGCGTAGGTCGAGTCTTAGCCCCTGGCCCCCACCTCTCAACCACCAGTCAGTCTGCGTGCAATTTGGGTCATTGTCATATATAATCTTCAAGCTGTGTATAGAGTTTTCTTGAATCGCATCTTGCACTTCGTCCCACCTTTTACTGAAATAGTAGTTCCTAGCATCCCTTCTATCCCTCTTCTCAAACACACTAACCCAATTTACCTTATTTATGCCTTTGTGTCCTGTATGTCGTGAACATGTCTCCCTGGTGCTTCTCTCCACCATGGTTGCTAGGTTCAGTAAGTAAAGAGAAAGAAAGAAAAATAGAACCCTAAACCCAGCCTTGTAAAACCGTGAGAGAGAGAGAGGCAGGAAGAAAGAGATGGAGATCTATGTTAGCACTAGTTCATTAAACGTAGAGGGAGACAGGAAAGAGAGCTTGCGCCACCCTCTCTCTCTCTCTCTCTCTCTCTCTCTCTCTCTCTCTCTCTCTCTCTCTCTCCCAGGCACGGACAGCTTCACAAACTGCATGAAAGACTCCCATCCTGATTGAATTCTTTTTTATTTTTTTTAGCAAAAGGCTTGAAATCTAATCGAGAGCGAGACAAAAGTGGCGCAGCGAGTCCATTGTGACCATTTGGGATAGCACGCTGGCCGACCAGGGTATCAATTTGCAATTTCGTACATGTTGCGCTGTTGCAATAGCTCTCGTGCATCCCAGAGGGGCAACAGGAAAGGGGTGAGCGAGTTTGAAAAATAGAGGACTTGATTAAATTGAAAAGCTAGCGGAATCCAGTGTACATTGGTCACTCGTAAATCCCACACGTGGTGGAGTCTGCTCGTAGTTTCACCCCCGTCCCAGTCATTAGTGAGCACGCGCACGCGCTCGTGCATGCATCCAGGTGTACACACGTTCACATATACGCTCGAGCACTAGTGTGCACAAATATGAAACTTATTGGGAGGACCAAGCAGGAACTAGTGGACCAGACAGCAACTGGTAGACTAAACAAGAACTGGTAGACATCTTAAACCTGAAGGCCTGGGAGTCAGACATATTCATCCCTGACCAGAAACACACAAGACATAACGAAGAGTGTGCCGAGAATGTAAGCAAGCAAAAGAACATAGGAAATGTAGAGAGATCAAGCTATAGCAGCAAAGAGTATGAAACAGAAGGCAGTGTTCGAATGAAACAGTAGGGGGAGACGCAAGCAGTTCGAACGCCCTGGAACTAGTAAGGGAGCAATCACAAGCTGTTGGAATTTCTTTGAACAAGCTGGGAAAAACAGTTTGAATATCTTTAAACAAGATGGGACATAGAATATCTTTAAACAAGATGGGACATAGAATATCTTTAAACAAGATGGGACATAGAATATCTTTTAAACTAGGAGTGAGGGAGAGAAGCCAATTAAACGTCTCTAAAATAGGAAGAACACACACACGACCTAACCAGAGAGAATAACTGTCGCCAATTGATAATCTAGGTCAGGGGTTCCATAACTCTTAGGGGTATCCATACTCCTTGAGGGGTATCCATACTCCTTGAGGGGTATCCATACTCCTTGAGGGGTATCCATACTCCTTGAGGGGTATCCATACTCCTTGAGGGGTATCCATACTCCTTGAGGGGTATCCATACTCCTTGAGGGGTATCCATACTCCTTGGGGTATCCATACTCCTTGAGGGGTATCCATACTCCTTGAAGGGTATCCATACTCCTTGAGGGGTATCCATACTCCTTGGGGTATCCATACTCCTTGGGGGTATCCATACTCCTTGAGGGGTATCCATACTCCTTGGGGTATCCATACTCCTTGGGTGTATGGATACCCCCCAATAACAGTATCAACTCTTCAGGCAGGGTACTGTCAGTAACAGTAACAACACTAATGGCAGGGTACTGTCAGTAACAGTAACAACACTAATGGCAGGGTACTGTCAATAACAGTAACAACACTAATGGCAGGGTACTGTCAATAACAGTAACAACACTTCTGGCAGGGTACTGTCAATAACAGTAACAACACTTCTGGCAGGGTACTGTCAATAACAGTAACAACACTTCTGGCAGGGTACTGTCAATAACAGTAACAACACTTCTGGCAGGGTACTGTCAATAACAGTAACAACACTTCTGGCAGGGTACTGTCAGTAACAGTAACAACACTTCTGGCAGGGTACTGTCAATAACAGTAACAACACTAATGGCAGGGTACTGTCAATAACAGTAACAACACTTCTGGCAGGGTACTGTCAATAACAGTAACAACACTTCTGGCAGGGTACTGTCAGTAACAGTAACAACACTAATGGCAGGGTACTGTCAATAACAGTAACAACACTTCTGGCGGGTCTGTCAATAACAGTAACAACACTTCTGGCGGGTGCTGTCAGTAACAGTAACAACACTTCTGGCAGGGTACTGTCAATAACAGTAACAACACTAATGGCAGGGTACTGTCAATAACAGTAACAACACTTCTGGCAGGGTACTGTCAGTAACAGTAACAACACTTCTGGCAGGGTACTGTCAGTAACAGTAACAACACTTCTGGCAGGGTACTGTCAATAACAGTAACAACACTAATGGCAGGGTACTGTCAATAACAGTAACAACACTTCTGGCAGGGTACTGTCAATAACAGTAACAACACTTCTGGCAGGGTACTGTCAGTAACAGTAACAACACTAATGGCAGGGTACTGTCAATAACAGTAACAACACTTCTGGCAGGGTACTGTCAATAACAGTAACAACACTTCTGGCAGGGTACTGTCAGTAACAGTAACAACACTTCTGGCAGGGTACTGTCAATAACAGTAACAACACTAATGGCAGGGTACTGTCAATAACAGTAACAACACTGCTGGCAGGGTACTGTCAGTAACAACACTTCTGGCAGGGTTATTGTAACGTGGCAAGCTATATCCGCAGATTTTAGTTTACTTTTGCAAGATAATATTTTCACGCTTGGCAATTATTTATTTTATAAATATTTTTTTTTTGCGCCAATGGAAGTATTAATTAGAGTAGCCTAGTAAGTAATAGTGTTATTAGCAGTAGTAGCAGTATTAATATTGATTTATACAGTTACTTAAACTGCCACTCTTAAAAACTACTGCAATTACTGAAAAACTAACAATAGTTTTAGTAATTAATCATTACAAAAACTACTATAATTACTATAACTTACTAATGCTACTATAATTATTAAAACTACTATAATTACTAAAACTTCTACAGTTACTAAAACTAATACTACTACAATTACTAATACTACTACAATTATTAATACTACTACAATTACTGAAACTTATACAGTTATTTCTAGCACTATTACAATTGTTACTGTTACTACTACAATTATTATTATTATTCAGAATTGTAAAATTTTTTAGAAAAGTCCGTCCATTTTTTGTCTTTATAAAAGAAATATTAAGAAAGGTCCATTATTTTATTTTAATTTTTTTCTTATTTTTATTTTTTACTTAATATAACGCTTTAATATATTTTTTCAATGTTTTTTACTATTTACATACATAATGTTATAGTTGATATAACGTACGTTAAATTAAATCTTTTTGATTCGTACAGTATACTTTCATACACATACTGCAGTGAACATTGTCCTGTATTGCTAATGTTTACACTGTATGTCTTATTACAACATTATTATTAAATCTATGATTATTCAAAATATTGATCTTAAGTCCCTCTATGCTTTCTAATGGCTGACATTCTTATCCTGCTCCTCCCTCTCCTGCATCTACTCCTGCTCCTCCCTCTCCTGCATCTACTCCTCCTCCCTCTCCTGCATCTACTCCTGCTCCTCCCTCTCCTGCATCTACTCCTGCTCCTCCCTCTCCTGCATCTACTCCTGCTCCTCCCTCTCCTGCATCTACTCCTCCTCCCTCTCCTGCATCTACTCCTGCTCCTCCCTCTCCTGCATCTACTCCTGCTCCTCCCTCTCCTGCATCTACTCCTGCTCCTCCCTCTCCTGCTTCTACTCCTGCTCCTCCCTCTCCTTCTTCTACTCCTGCTCCTCCCTCTCCTGCATCTACTCCTGCTCCTCCCTCTCCTGCATCTACTCCTGCTCCTCCCTCTCCTGCATCTACTCCTGCTCCTCCCTCTCCTGCATCTACTCCTGCTCCTCCCTCTCCTGCATCTACCTCCTCTCTCTGCTCCCTCTCCCTGCTTCTACTCCTGCTCCTCCCTCTCCTGCATCTACTCCTGCTCCTCCCTCTCCTGCATCTACTCCTGCTCCTCCCTCTCCTGCTTCTACTCCTGCTCCTCCCTCTCCTGCTCTCTCCTGCTCCTCCCTCTCCTGCTTCTACTCCTGCTCCTCCCTCTCCTGCTTCTACTCCTGCTCCTCCCTCTCCTGCTTCTACTCCTGCTCCTCCCTCTCCTGCTACTGCTCCTCCCTCTCCTGCTTCTACTCCTGCTCCTCCCTCTCCTGCTTCTACTCCTGCTCCTCCCTCTCCTGCTTCTACTCCTGCTCCTCCTCTCTGCTCTACTCCTGCTCCTCTCTCCTGCTCTCTCTCCTCTCCTCTTCTATCTCTCTGCTCCTCCCTCTCCTGCTCTACTCCTGCTCCTCCCTCTCCTGCTCTACTCCTGCTCCTCCCTCTCCTGCTCTACTCCTGTCTCCTCCCTCTCCTCTTCTCTTCCTGCTCCTCCCTCTCCTGCTCCTGCTTCTCTCCCTCTCCTGCTTCTACTCCTGCTCCTCCCTCTCCTGCTTCTCCTGCTCCTCCCTCTCCTGCTTCTACTCCTGCTCCTCCCTCTCCTGCTACTGCTCCTCCCTCTCCTGCTTCTACTCCTGCTCCTCCCTCTCCTGCTTCTACCTGCTCCTCCCTTCCTGCTTCTTCTCTCCTCTCCTGCTTGCTCCTCTCCTTCTCTCTGCTTCTCTCTGCTCCTCCCTCTCCTGTTTACTCTCTCCCTGTCTTCCTGCTCCTCCTATCTCTCCTCTGCTCCTCCTCTCTCCCTCTCCTGCTTCTACTCCTGTCCTCTCCTCCTGCTCTCTCTCTGCTCTCTCCCCTCTCTGCTCTGCTCTCCTCTCCTGCTTCTACTCCTGCTCCTCCCTCTCTGTCCTCTCCTCTGCCTCCTCCTGCTTCTACTCCTCCCTCCTCTCCTGCTCTCTCTTTCTACTCCTGCTCCTCCCTCTCCTGCTTCTACTCCTGCTCCTCCCTCTCCTGCTTCTACTCCTGCTCCTCCCTCTCCTCTTCTCTCCTGCTCCTCCCTCTCCTGCTACTCTCTTCCCTCTCCTGCTTCTACTCTGCCTCCCTCTCATGCTACTGCTCCTCCCTCTCTCCTGCTTCTACTCTGCTCCCCCCTCTCCTGCTTCTCTCCTCTCCTCCCTTCTCCTGCTTCT
Source organism: Cherax destructor (assembly GCA_009830355.1). Taxonomy (NCBI): domain Eukaryota; kingdom Metazoa; phylum Arthropoda; class Malacostraca; order Decapoda; family Parastacidae; genus Cherax; species Cherax destructor. Next base: position 39,424 of record WNWK01004477.1, on the reverse strand, counting down.
ACTCCTGCTCCTCCCTCTCCTGCTTCTCTCCTCTCCTCTCCTCCTGCTTCTACTCCTGCTCCTCCTCTCTCTCTGCTCTTTTCCCTCTCCTGCTTCTACTTCTGCTCCTGCCTCTCCTGCTACTGCTTTTCCCTCTCCTGCTTCTACTTCTGCTCCTCCCTCTCCTGCTACTGCTCCTCCCTTTCCTGCTTCTACTAATGCTCTTCCCTCTCCTGCTTCTACTCCTGCTCCTCCCTCTCCTGCTCCTCCCTCTCCTGCTTCTACTTCTGCTCCTCCCTCTCCTGCTACTGCTCCTCCCTCTCCTGCTTCTACTCCTGCTTCTCCCTCTCCCACTTTCATCTGTGCTTCAGACTCCTCTCCGTGCTTTCTGATATGTCTCACCTTTCTTGGATTACGCGATCTAATCGTCAGCGGACAGACACCACGGACAGACACCACGGACAGACACCACGGACAGACACCACGGACAGACATTACCCTGGAGGACAGCGAACAAACAAGACGGCCCCGCCGTCACAACTACCAAAAGCGTCATTCACTAACTACTACAACTTGGAAACACTACCCGTGAAAAACAACCAAAACACTGACTTGTTTGGTCGTTGACTTAAAAGTTCCAAACACGGGTTTCTTTTTTTATACGTATCAAGGAATGAGAAGACGGAATAGAGGATGTTATTATATTTAAAGGGAAGCGCTAAACCCATATGGGTCATATAGCTGCTGAGGGATGAGATCAAATCACTTTGAGTTTGAATTAGTCCCTGTGCCTCTAACCCATAACAAAACTAAAAAAAAGTTAAAAAATCAATAAAACTAATGAAAATATATAGATTAAATTAATAAAGGAAAGACTTATTTGTATGTGATATGCACCAACTTGTGTTCAGTTTTAGTTCACATGGGGAGGAAACTTTGTGAACTAAGTACTAAGTACTTAGTACTCAGTACTAAGCTTGAGGTCACAACTGACCGTCAACATACTTAGACAAGGAGTGCCGAGGAGAGACAAAAATAATTCAATAAACTTGGTGGCGTGATCCATAAACTAATCCCGTCTACCTTAATAGTGCACTGCTGAGGTAGACGGGGCTAAGCTTATAGTAAATTCCAGCCCCGTCTACCTCAGTGCACTCACTGCTGAGGTAGACGGGGCTGAGCTTATAATAAATTCCAGCCCCGTCTACCTCAGTGCACTCACTGCTGAGGTAGACTGGGGTGGGTTTATGGTAAATTATTGAACTTCACCCCGTCTACCTCAGTAGTGAGTACACTGAGGTAGACGGGGCTGGAGTTTTATAATTTAGCATAAGCTGAGCCCCATCTACCTCAGGAGTGCGTACACTGAGGTAGACGGGGCTGGACTTTATAATTTTGTTGGTTCTCAAATTATTTTTTTAATATTTCATGGTGCTTTATGAGAGCAAAGGAGAGGGAGGAAGAGATAAATACAAAAGGAATAGTGGAGTAGGAGGAGGAAATTGTAATAGACGAAATAAATGTCTGGTGTGTATGTGTATATTGCGTGTATATATTGCGTTAATATGCACTAATCGCGAACAAGCGATGCAAAATAATCATGGGTGAGTTGAATGACAGCTCCAGGCCTTTCGCGTTGCATTCAACACGAATTTGCGATGTTGCAGAAAAAGGAGGAATTCCAAGTAAATACGTCCAGAGGGAGCGTCTTTTCTTCCTGTCCTCAGTTCATGGTCTGGTCTTCCTTGCTGAGAGAGCTAGACTGGAATGGGATGTTTTCACATATCTACACTCTAAAGACGTGATTTGGTCGTGTCCTTTTTACGATGACGAAGTCATGTGAACGACCTCGCTGCCTCCACCTCCTGGTCAACCTTCAGAATTAGTCAGCTGACCTGCCTGTCATTTCGGAACACTATTGACACTCCAGCTACATATTGTTCATTCCTCTGAAGATGTGTGTGTAAGCACACGAAAGCGCACAGGTTTTATTTCCTGTTTTCCCTGTGGTATTTCGGTAGTTGCAATCACGCGTTTTATTGTGATTGCCACATTGTTGATATATGCAACAGCATAAACATCTCTAACGACGTTTGCTTTGCTCCTCGTGAAGACGATTTAAGTTTATTTTACCTTTGTTTAGTATGTTTACCTTTATTTTTAGTTTTTCTTTGAAGATAGTTTTATTTAATGTGTTAATATTTTTCCCATAAATATATTTAGCTTTTTTTTCCTGGTATAGTTCATTTTTTCATTAATATTTTTCCCCCGAGAGTGGTAATGTTATAAGAATAGCTGTAATATTTTTAGTATCTGGAGGGATAGTGATAATGATAGTAACGGTAGTGGTAATAATGGTAACGGTAGTGGTGATGATGGTAACGGTAGTGGTGATAATGGTAACAATAGTCGTTGTAATGGTGGTAACAGTAGCGGTAGTAATGGTAACAGTAGTCTTGATAATGGTTGTAATAGTGGAGGTGATAATCATAGTAACAGTAGTGGTGATAATGGAAGGAACGGTAGTGGTAACACTGTAAGTAACAGTAACATTGGTACTGTAAATAACAGGTGATGATTATAGTAACAGTAGTGTCTACATAACAGGATTTATGTGATAAGTACTGACGACCATAGACGAGGTGTGTGTGTGTGTGTGTGTGTTTCCTCTGTATAAAGGAGCAGATTTAGTGCAATAAATACTGAAAAAAAATATCCTCAGAGGACGTGAATATACCAGGAAAAAGTATGAGGGTTGTTGATGAAATTAAGGGAGAGAGAGATACGACCCTGAAAAAAAGGGGAGAGAGAATACGACCCTGAAAAAAGTGAATGAAGAGAAGCGGATGTGTGGAGCTAGTATTTCCTTTTGAATCATGTAACTGAGCACTACTAACAAGAGCTGTTTGATGCAGTTAGGAAATTGGGAAGACCTACGACAGGATGAATAAGAGGGAGAGGTGTGACAAGGGTTGTAAATGTGGGAAATATGTTGCAAGATAATAAACAATAATACGTTTAGAGACGGGTTTCAAAACAATTGAAGGTTTGGGACAGCTGTAGAGCTAAAGAATTTCATGTATTTGAATTCAAGTGAGAGTTGTCACAATCGGTGTGCTTATGACAGTGTTTCTGTGCCTTTCAGAGGTTGGTGCAGGAGTTTGTACAATAACAGGTATTACCGACAGTGTGTCGTGCCGAATACGTAAAACTTGCGATTTTGACTTAAATAGCAACGCTCTTCTTGCCGAATAAGGCAAGCGAATATTTGTGTATCAAATAATTTCGTAAAAAACATTCTGAACCTATCGAGAAAAATGCATTTCATTGTGTTTATTAAATTATTGTAAACGTATCTAAATTATATTTAGTTGGATTAGGCTAAATTAAATTGCGCTTGTTATAATAAGGTTAGGTAAGTTTTCTAAGGTTCTTTTGGTACAAAATTATTATTTTCTGCATTAACTTCAATGAAAAAAATATATCTTTAAACGTATAAGAGAAAATTTTAAATGAGTTCTTGCTAATTGACCAGTTTTTACCTATTCGGCACAACATTATATATATGTATATATATAAACTTAATTTTTTCTCAAATTGTATTAATTATAAATTAATATAATTTGTATAATCCTAAACCAGTATTCATTGGTTTAGGATTATAATATATTATTCATATGAAGGTTGTTTTAGTTACATTTCTCTCAACCATAAACCAGCTTTATAGTTTTCTCGGTCTTATGAAAATCAGTTGGATGGTTAAAATGTTTCAAATGAATTAATAGTTCATTACACTCTTGTACAGTTCTAATGCCATATAGGTTGTTAATCTTAGTTCAGTGTCACCTTAATAAACTAATACATTTTTTTACAAGGAATCTTGTAGACACAGCAGTAAGCATTTTTAGGGGAAATTTTTAGTCTGACGTTTTTTTTTTTACTATATCAAGATTTTTAAATACAACTTAGAGATGTTCAAATTTTGCAGACATTAAAAAATTTGTGATTTTTTCCGAATTTTCTTAATGATTTTAAGTTTTTAAATTTAATTTTTCTCTCCAAGTCATATTGTTTCTGTTTTAGGTTAGGTTGTATTAATTAATAAAACTGTAGGTTTAAACGCAAGCAAATTATAAAAAACACGTCTCAATACGTCGTTTTAAATTAGGTTGCACAAACCAAGAAAACCTTGTGTTTAAACGCAAGCAAATTATAAAAAAAAAACATCCCAATACGTCTAGTGACGAGGTGACTGTGGAAAAAAAGAAAACTTTCAGAAGTGAACTTTTATCACTTGGAGCGACAGAGAGAGAGAGAGAAAGATAAAAAGAGAGAGAGATGGATGTGTGATATTCAGCCAGTGGGTCTGCCTCACCCCAGAGAGCCAACCAGTGAGGTTGCAGTAATCCCCAGTCTCCACAGGCAGTGTTTGCTGGGGTAAACAACACAGGTATTGACTTGGCCAGACTTACGGCTCCGCCAACGTGTCTCTCTCGTATATTTTCTGCGAAGCGTTTGCCAGCTGTTGCTTTTGTCTCTGAGGATGTTGCAGTCTCAACGAGAGTCTCTCCTAGTCTCTCCTCACTCGCTTATCTCTGTAGCGGCTGTAGACGTCTCTCAGTATGCAAAACTTCTAGCACCTCTCTACCAGCCCTCTAGTCCCTCCACACACTACCAGCCCTCTAGTCCCTCCACACACTACCAGCTCTCTAGTCCCTCCACACACTACCAGCCCTCTAGTCCCTCCACACACTACCAGCCCTCTAGTCCCTCCACACACTACCAGCCCTCTAGTCCCTCCACACACTACCAGCCCTCTAGTCCCTCCACACACTACCAGCCCTCTAGTCCCTCCACACACTACCAGCCCTCTAGTCCCTCCACACACTACCAGCCCTCTAGTCCCTCCACACACTACCAGCTCTCTAGTCCCTCCACACACTACCAGCCCTCTAGTCCCTCCACACACTCCCAGCCCTCTAGTCCCTCCACACTACCAGCCCTCTAGTCTCTCCACACACTACCAGCTCTCTAGTCCCTCCACACACTACCAGCCCTCTAGTCCCTCCACACACTCCCAGCCCTCTAGTCCCTCCACATACTACCAGCCCTCTAGCCCCTCCACACACTCCCAGCCCTCTAGTCCTCCACAAACCCTCTACCAGTCGTCTAGCAATAGACAGTGTTTGTGGAAGGGATAGAGGACTGGTAAGGGGTTTGTGGAAGGGATAGAGGACTGGTAAGGGGTTTGTGGAAGGGTAGAGTACTGGTAGAGGGTTTGTGGAAGGGATGGAGGACTGGTAAGGGGTTTGTGGAAGGGATAGAGGACTGGTAAGGGGTTTGTGGAAGGGTAGAGGACTGGTAGAGGGTTTGTGGAAGGGTAGAGGATTGGTAGAGGGTTTGTGGAAGGGATAGATTGTTACAGGTTAGGATCCATTGATAATGAAGGATCACTCAGAGGAATTATTTTGTAGCTGAACGTGACATGACCAGTGTGTGTTTTTGGATGATAAGTGACCATTTTCTTGTGAACAAGGACGACCCTTCTCCCTCGGACGACCTTGCCGAAAAGGACTATCTTTACTTTAAAAAACGACACGACCTTACCGCCAGGGTGCTGCATCGAACCCCTTAAAAACGACCCTGCTGCAAGGGACATCTTAAAGACGACCTACCCGCAAGGTACGACTCCGTGAAGACCCTGCTGCAAGGCACAACTCATTGAAGTCGACCCATCCGCAAGGCACGACTCCTGGAAGACGACCCAGCCGCAAGGCACAACTGGAAGACGACCCAGCCGCAAGGTACGACTCCCTGGAGACAGCCTTTACGACAGGCTAGCACAGAGTTACGACTAGTGATTAACCCGCTCGGGCGAGGTAGGAATAGCGGCCCACCCGGGTAATGAAATGGACCCGGTGCACCAATTAGACAATCTTGGCAATCAATCCTCCACCCCTCAACCACTGAGGAGGTGAGGAGGACCCTGCAGGAGGTCCAGCAGGAAGGAGGAGGAGGAAGTAAAGAGGGGGGGAGGAGAAAGAGGTAGGGAGAAGGAGAGGTAGGCAAAACGGTGATAGCTCAGTACGCCAAACGGTACTGAGATGGGAAATGGTATGGTGATACAGACATGTGGAAAAAGGCATTTATGTACAGGTGAGGACATTTAATAAAGGTCCTGGACAGGACATTTAATGGAATGTACAATTTATTAAATGTTCAGGTTATTAAATGTCCTGTACAGCTCAGGACATTTAATAAATGTCTTGAACTGTACATAAGTGACTTTCCACACGGTACTGATATGAAACAAGCCTTTATTACAACACGTTTCGCTCAGATGGGAGGTTTTTAAGGAACCTCTGAGCGAAACATTATGGAATACAGACTTGAGTTCTGCTACCAGCATCTTGTGTTATCCAACTGGTTTTACCCTGGAGACAAGAGCGACATATCCAGGAAGGTTTCCCTCAGACCTGATGCTCTGGCTCAGTGGATCAAGTTGGGCGCTGGAGACTCGGGTGACTCACAGTCCAAGCCCCGAGAAGTGGAAACGTTAAGATCTTTTCAAGAAAATGATGACGGGGACTTGAGTCCTGGAGGTGAGAAGTACAGTGCCTGCACTATGAAATAGGGGTGTTGATATGTTGCAATTATTTAACTGTAATGTAGGCGCACCTCTGGCAAGACAGTGATGGAGTGAGTGATGGTGAAAGTGTTTCTTCTTTTCCGGGTCATCCTGCCTTGGTGGGAAACGGCCGATGGGTTAAAAAAAGAATGACAGCGCTATCGATATTTTGGCTGCGTAAAAAAAATCAAATTGAAGTCTTCAAAAAGCGATAAATAAAAATTATTGTTTTAACAAAATATGTATTAGACATTAACATGAGACAAGCTAAACCAGTATGGGTTTAAAGCTGGGAGATCATGCTTGTCACAGCTACTAAACCACCATGTCAGAATTAGAGGTATTGGGAGAAAACCAAAATTCACATGTGGTACACACGGATTTCGCAACATCATTTGACATATGTGATCATGGGAAAATTGAAGACACTTAGGACCATAGACATAACGTGGAACGTATGCAAATGGATATTCAACTGCCTGACAGATAGACCACAAAGAGTGATTATTAAACAGACCAAATCCATAATAGCAAAGTAAAAGGCTCAGTAAGACACGGCACTGGCGCCTTTACTCTTCCTCAGCCTCATAGTGGACACATAAAAGCACTCGCCACAACTCGTGGCATCATTTGCGGGTGATTCCAAAATAAGCATGAATATCACCTCGGCAGAAGACAGTGAAAAATTGCAAGAAGAGGGAAGCAGAGTGTTCTAGTAGGCAGTGGAGAATAACATGACGTTCAAGGGTGAAAATTCCAACTGCTTGCGTATGGAAAAAATGAACTCAGACTGTATACAAAACCCAAGACGATCACCAAATAAAGCTAAAGGAAAATGTGAAGGATCTAGGATTAATTACGTCAGCTGACCTTTCAAAGAGCACAGCCAGGAAAATTATGAGGTGGATAATGAGAACTTTGAAAACGTGGAAAATAGTGTTGATTGCTTGTGATCTCTCGTTTAGAGTATTGTACAGTTTTGAGGACTCAGTTCAAGGCAAGAGAGAGATCAGAGCTGGAACAGATACTTAGCTCGTTTACGATCCACATAGAGCCAGTCAGACATCTAAATTACTGGGAACGCCTCAGAGTTTTAATTAAGTGTATGCTGGAGCCGAGAAGAGAGACGCATAGTACATGGAAAGCATTTGACGTCCTAATCTACACATTACCAGTTTTAAAAGCTGGGCCAAGAACCGAGACTAGAACAGATGTCTGCCTCATAAATGCATTTTGGGCCACATTCATCTGTTTGTCCTTGGGAAGTGTGGAGCCTGCTGTGTCCGTCATGAGCACTAACTTATACAGTGGTTCGGTCGAGCGTGGATATTTGTCGCATCTCTTAGCACAAGAATCCTCACCATGAGTTGATGTTGAAGTGGGCACACAAGCTTCAATCATGGTCACTTGATTGTGTGTCATCTTGCTCCTGTTTCTTGTGTTAATTGCTGCTGACTGTGGCACAGTTTTTTAATTGTGTGCTGACATCTAAGGTGTGGTGATGGAGGAGCACTGGAGTGGTGATGGGCCTTTCAAACTTCTGAGGTACTTGCAGGGTCCTCTGGGAAATTTAAAGTGAATGTTTTAGTATGACCCATTTATTTTTTTAACAGATTAGGTATATATTTTTGCTTGATTGCAGCACAGTTCACACACCTTTGGTTATCTCAGTGTGGCATGCTAAGAGTATGTCGCATTTTATACTGCGTATGTCACACTCCCATATAGGCTGCCTCCCAACCAGGTAACCAGGTGCTAAGGATTTAGCGATCAATAGGGGCTCCGTCGTTATATCAGTACCTTTGTTCATCAGCCAATCGTAAACAAGCCCGCCAGAGCTGTGAAGCAATGTGGTTCACTTGTGATGCAAATTTTGGCAGACTTATCTTGGCTACTGGTCACTCATTTTGCCTCTTTTGATCACCGTGTTGTACATTTGCTCTTACATTATTGTACATAGTGTAAATACCAACTTGCTTCGTTGATGAAGGAAATACAAATTAAATAACCTCTTCTGTCTTTTCCTTGATCCACTATTGTTTATCGCATTACTACAAGTTGTGCAGGCCACAATGCACTGGTGTTCGCAGTACCCGGGATTACGTATCTGTCTTTAAGCGTTCGTACCTTGGGTGCTCGCCTGGTAGCCAGGGGATTTTTTTTTTTATCTTTTTTTTTTTTTACTTCTCATGATTTCTTTGTTTACATCTGGCCCAGGAGGATTATGGGTGACCATCAACTCTCTCTCTCACCTGGTAACTGTGTGAGCTTGCTTGGTCGTCCTTAATACCGAGTTGTACTGTGTACCAGCACTCATCCACATACAGCACCGACTTAATTATGACTTAAGAGAAGTAAATATTTAGCTATTTTTTACCTTGTGACCCTCAGCAATGCATATTCATGTCCAGCCAGTAGCCACTGGATGTTTGTCTCACTGTGGTGCGGGGTACCTAGGAGACTAGTTGCCGAGGTAAGGCAGTCTTGACTAGCAGAGTCAAGTTTTGATTATACTTTAGCAAGCAAACCACTTCACGTTGGGAGCCTTCCTACCTATCTACCTACCTTCTGAAGATCTTTCTGCAAGTCTGAGTCCCAGAAACTGTCTTCTGCCTACAGGACTCCTGCTTATCTTTGGAGCAGCCTTGAGGACACCACAGATCTGTCTAGTAGACTCTCACTGATTTTCGTGATGTCAGAGAAAATCATTAGGAGCTTTCTTTTGCTCTTTCCTCTCTGTTATTGTGGGAATTTTATTGTAAAAGAACATAAGAGGTTCAGCTAACATAATGCAATATATATATATATATATATATATATATATATATATATATATATATATATATATATATATATATATGGTCTTTGTGGTTCATTTTGTTTGGTGTTGCCTCTTCGTTTGGGGTCTGTCCTCATGTCTATCTAACTTCCATCTTTTGGCATTTTTTGTTTTGTAGTGTCTCAAAGGGGGGGGGGTATTACTGTATTAGTTTTTTGTATGTATGTGTTATTTTTATTAGTATTTATTTTGGCAGAGTTCTGTGCTCAGATTTTTTTCTTAACTGAAATTCAGAAACTTGAAAATTTAAAAAGCTTTGCAACCAGATTAGTTCCACCGCAGTGTGGTGTGAACTCTGAGAAAATAAAAGGATATAACTTGGCCACTTTGCAAGAAGATTAGGGAAGGTATTATCACAACACTTGTATGTTAAAGGAACTCATAGGGCAGATACAGACTGGTATAGCAAGGATGTGATGCCTACACGCTGTTGGAAAACACACAAAATGTAAACACTGAGAGATTCTACTGGAAATGTTTTGGTCCTGGGGACTTCGACCGCTTGTATTTGGAGTGACCAAGGTCTCAGGACCGAAACGTTTCCGGTAAAAATGTTCTACTGTTGGCTTTTCATGACTTAATAGCTAGATAATCTAGCAGAATAACAGGTGTATGGGACCAAACACGAAAACAAGGAACACAAATGATTCCCGGGGACGTTGGGAAGTATTTTTGTAGCAACTTACACAGACACGCAGACACACACACGCACGCGCGCACACACACGCGCGCGCGCGCACACACACACACACACGGACACGACGAGACACCACGCAGCACACGACACACACACACACACACACACACACACACACACACACACGCAGACACACACACACACACACGCAGACACACACACACACACGCAGACACACACACAGACACACACACAGACACACACAGACACACACACAGACACACACAGACACACACAGACACACACACAGACACACACACAGACACACACACACACACACACACACACACACACACACACACACACGCAGACACACACACACACACACACACGCACACGCAGACACACACGCAGACACACACACAGCAGTGAAAGGAGTATTTCCGTGGAAGTAATGAGACAGAGTTTCCAATATCAGCAAGTCTGCATTATTGGAGATTCAATGTTCGTAGTGTCGAAATCATGAGAAAATTTATATTTAACTACCCTGACGTTAAAGCATTTTTAATATGACACATTTGTCTTGCGTTTTTTACACGAAACTATACAGATACGAGACTTGTGGTAGCATTTAAAATAATAGTTGCAGTAGGAATTGTAGTTGTATTAATATTAATTGTAGGAGCACTCATTGTAGTAACTAAAACAGGTATAGCAATAATAAAAAAAATAATATTTTTATTTTGAATAGTAGGTGTAGTAACAGTTGTTGTAGTAACAGTATTTAAAATATAGTAGAAAGTCATGTTTTTAAGGACGTTTTGGCGTTATTGAGGTAGTAACACTAGCCTCAATAATAGTAGTATTAATTCTTAAAGCAATTACTAGTTGTTCTAACAAAGGTGTTTTTAATAAAAAGATAATAGCAAATGCAGAAGCAGGTACTCCATTAACCCTCCTCCTCCCACTGCTTCAACTGGATCATGGGTCACACAGTTCTAGACACCTCCCACTGCTTCAACTGGATCATGGGTCACACAGTTCTAGACACCTCCCACTCCTTCAACTGGATCATGGGTTACACAGTTCTAAACACCTCCCACTCCTTCAACTGGATCATGGGTTACACAGTTCTAGACACCTCCCACTGCTTCAACTGGATCATGGGTCACACAGTTCTAGACACCTCCCACTGCTTCAACTGGATCATGGGTCACACAGTTCTAGACACCTCCCACTGCTTCAACTGGATCATGGGTCACACAGTTCTAGACACCTCCCACTCCTTCAACTGGATCATGGGTTACACAGTTCTAAACACCTCCCACTCCTTCAACTGGATCATGGGTTACACAGTTCTAAACACCTCCCACTGCTTCAACTGGATCATGGGTTACACAGTTCTAGACACCTCCCACTGCTTCAACTGGATCATGGGTCACACAGTTCTAGACACCTCCCACTGCTTCAACTGGATCATGGGTCACACAGTTCTAGACACCTCCCACTGCTTCAACTGGATCATGGGTTACACAGTTCTAGACACCTCCCACTGCTTCAACTGGATCATGGGTTACACAGTTCTAGACACCTCCCACTGCTTCAACTGGATCATGGGTCACACAGTTCTAGACACCACCCACTGCTTCAACTGGATCATGGGTTACACAGTTCTAGACACCTCCCACTGCTTCAACTGGATCATGGGTCACACAGTTCTAGACACCTCCCACTGCTTCAACTGGATCATGGGTCACACAGTTCTAGACACCTCCCACTGCTTCAACTGGATCATGGGTTACACAGTTCTAGACACCTCCCACTGCTTCAACTGGATCATGGGTTACACAGTTCTAGACACCTCCCACTGCTTCAACTGGATCATGGGTTACACAGTTCTAGACACCTCCCACTGCTTCAACTGGATCATGGGTTACACAGTTCTAGACACCTCCCACTGCTTCAACTGGATCATGGGTCACACAGTTCTAGACACCTCCCACTGCTTCAACTGGATCATGGGTTACACAGTTCTAGACACCTCCCACTGCTTCAACTGGATCATGGGTTACACAGTTCTAGACACCTCCCACTGCTTCAACTGGATCATGGGTCACACAGTTCTAGACACCTCCCACTGCTTCAACTGGATCATGGGTCACACAGTTCTAGACACCTCCCACTGCTTCAACTGGATCATGGGTTACACAGTTCTAGACACCTCCCACTGCTTCAACTGGATCATGGGTTACACAGTTCTAGACACCTCCCACTGCTTCAACTGGATCATGGGTCACACAGTTCTAGACACCTCCCACTGCTTCAACTGGATCATGGGTCACACAGTTCTAGACACCTCCCACTGCTTCAACTGGATCATGGGTTACACAGTTCTAGACACCTCCCACTGCTTCAACTGGATCATGGGTTACACAGTTCTAAACACCTCCCACTCCTTCAACTGGATCATGGGTTACACAGTTCTAAACACCTCCCACTCCTTCAACTGGATCATGGGTTACACAGTTCTAGACACCTCCCACTGCTTCAACTGGATCATGGGTTACACAGTTCTAGACACCTCCCACTGCTTCAACTGGATCATGGGTTACACAGTTCTAGACACCTCCCACTGCTTCAACTGGATCATGGGTTACACAGTTCTAGACACCTCCCACTGCTTCAACTGGATCATGGGTCACACAGTTCAAGACACCTCCCACTGCTTCAACTGGATCATGGGTTACACAGTTCTAGACACCTCCCACTGCTTCAACTGGATCATGGGTTACACAGTTCTAGACACCTCCCACTGCTTCAACTGGATCATGGGTCACACAGTTCTAGACACCTCCCACTGCTTCAACTGGATCATGGGTCACACAGTTCTAGACACCTCCCACTGCTTCAACTGGATCATGGGTTACACAGTTCTAGACACCTCCCACTGCTTCAACTGGATCATGGGTTACACAGTTCTAAACACCTCCCACTCCTTCAACTGGATCATGGGTTACACAGTTCTAGACACCTCCCACTGCTTCAACTGGATCATGGGTTACACAGTTCTAGACACCTCCCACTCCTTCAACTGGATCATGGGTTACACAGTTCTAGACACCTCCCACTCCTTCAACTGGATCATGGGTTACACAGTTCTAGACACCTCCCACTCCTTCAACTGGATCATGGGTCACACAGTTCTAGACACCTCCCACTGCTTCAACTGGATCATGGGTTACACAGTTCTAGACACCTCCCACTGCTTCAACTGGATCATGGGTTACACAGTTCTAGACACCTCCCACTGCTTCAATTGGATCATGGGTTACACAGTTCTAGACACCTCCCACTGCTTCAACTGGATCATGGGTTACACAGTTCTAGACACCTCCCACTGCTTCAACTGGATCATGGGTTACACAGTTCTAGACACCTCCCACTCCTTCAACTGGATCATGGGTTACACAGTTCTAGACACCTCCCACTCCTTCAACTGGATCATGGGTCTAGACACCTCCCACTCCTTCAACTGGATCATGGGTTACACAGTTCTAGAGAGATACAACGTTGAAAATGAAACTAAAGGTAGATATTTTATTTTCCGAAAATGTCTGCTGTGCCCACGCTGGAGTAAAGTCGATATATATCACTGGTCAACAACAAAAATTACTTGTCAAATATATTTGAAGGTGTTTAGGGTATTTTGGGGTTGCTGAATTCGAAAATGGCAGTAGGTTTTTCAGATTGGCTTTAGTTTGTTAGATATTTGCATACCTACCCTCCATTAACAGGGAACTTAGCCATAACGCGTGTACATGTATATGTATTGCCAATTTGTATATACACTTTTAATAAAGATTAGAATTTTATTTTTCAGTTTGATAAATTATTTATGGAAAGGAGTTGTATCACCAATGACCACGTGAAAATATTGTAGTCTTTATTTTGTTATTTTTTTCCAGATAAAAGTGAGTTCTTCACGAAGAGTCTGCTCAAACTATACCAAAGCATTTTTTATATATTTGTGGCAAATACTGTTTGCAAAAATAAACACACATAGATTTTGTAAAAGAAGCTTATCTTGATTATTTTGGAAGGACGCTTGGAGAACAAGACAAGTCTTGATCTCCCCCATATTGTTTGCAAAATTTGAGTAGAATGATTACAACAATGGAAAAATAGGCGAAGGAAATGTTTAAACTTGGGTGTGCCAATGGTGGGGAGAGAACCGAAAAATCACCACGACCATTGTTATTTCTGTATTATGAATGTGAAAGGTTTCAATCGATACAAGAAAATCAGGTGAGAATATCTTCATTTGGAGTGATTAAGAAGACGTTACCATAGCAGTGTTTACAACACTGTCTGACCTTCCCTTGTCAGATGTTGAAGAAACTCAGGGTTTAGGATGTAACACAGGTGATAGCAGTGGAAGTGAATATGAAGTAAGCATCTCAACACCTCAGCAGTTCTCCCAAGAAGAGCTCAATGATCTGATACGTGACATCAGTCTGTCAAAGCAAGCATCTGAACTTTTAACATCCAGACTAAAAGAAAAGAACTGTCTACAATAAAATGTTAAAATAACGGCTTATCGGATAAGAGAGACTGAACTCCTTCCTTACTTGAGCCAAGAGGAAGAACTTGTATACTGCATTAACATCCCTGGACGACTTCTTGGACTGGGACTTGAATATCCACCAGGAGATTGGCGGCTGTTTATAGAAGCTTGAAATGTCTTATTGCACAATGGTAACAAATATGCATCTCTTCCTCTTGCTCACTCAACTCTGCTGATGACCAACATAGAAGCAAATCGTACAAACAACGTTTTCATAAGCAGTAATTTGTGGTATCCTAATTATCTTTTGTTAATCTGTTATTATTTAGAATGAAGTGCTGGTATATATTACATGATTTGACTTTTGCATGATCTAAAAATATTTATTTCAATGCTAGTTGCAAGTTAGCCTCGCCTGATCAATATATTTTTCATATCTTTTATGCTTTTCAATAGGATACCAAATTTATCAAAAACAAAGAGCCAATCAAGCAAACCCGATGACATATTCGGACATATATAATAGACATATTCGTGTAATATTCATTAACCAGAATAAGAGTCTTGACCAGATTATTATTAGTATTATTTGTCAAATTCACCCACGTACTTTGATACTCCTCAACACACTTCTATTTCTCTTCCTCTACCTTCCTCTATGCCTTTTATTCTTCTTTCTACTCACCCTACTCCACTGCCTCTTCCTCCGCCTTCTCCGCAGCATTTTTCTCCTCTACCTCTTCCTCCTTCACCTCCTCTCCTTCCACAAGGAGCGTAGGATTTCAAATGCATTCCGGAAACTCCTTTTTAAAAGTTGAAGAGTTGTTCCAAGCAGTCTTGGAGTCCCCGTTGAGAGACTGGGGATTATTTCTAGGCAGTGTGAGGCTTGCTATTCAAGGAGGCAGGATCTCTGCCAGAAGTTTGCAAGGATCCTCACATAGTTATTAGGACGCTGAGGCATTCGTTACTAGCTGCTAGAATAAGACGTGTCTGCATCACTTTGGTGTCTTGATTGCGAAATGTTTCGCCTAGAGTGTAAGCTGTTTCAGTTTCGCCCGCTGGGTGGGCGAGATGTTTCGGAATAAAGATACCCAAGTGTTGCACATGTGTCTTATTCATCACCTAGCTGCTACAACACTGAGAGCTCGTTGTTGCATCTTTTGAGTGACTAGTTACTAGAAATCAGTAAGAAGACGTTGCTAGGCTTGAGAGACTAGCTGTAAAGCTTCTGTTAAACCTACCAAGTTTTGTTTTTTGATAACGTACAAAGGTACTCGTCCTTCAAGGTTGACAAGGAGAGGAGGGGGGGAGGAAGAGGGAGCCTTGATGACGAGGCCTTGATTCAAGGAATTGAGTCTAGCCTAAGGTCCTTTAGAACAGACCAAATTATCTCCCATTCTTCAGGCGTTGCATGACAATAATAATGATAATACGTAATATATAATATGAAATAAAAAATAATTTAATACTTTTATTATTGAGGGTATTTATCAGAATAGAGAAAATAGCTACTGAGATCCCTAATTACATATTAAGACTACTTAAGAATGAAAGACTAATCAGTAGGGCTTTGAGGAACTAGTTACTAAGACTACGAGGAGCTTAAAAGACTATAAAAGAACTAGCTCTTAAATTTATGGGAATATATGAAAAACTGAGGTTTTTTTTTTGTATTCTCTTCATGAGAGGAGCTTAGTGAAGTTCGTCCTTGGCTTGTGTTATCAATTGATTCTTATCTGTCATTCTATCTGTGTAGAAGTTTGTCAGTGTTTGTGTCTGTTTTGTGTTTTCCTCCTCCCCCCCCCTTTCCTGTATTTTTTTCATATTGTTTCTGTCTTAGTCATTTTATCTCTGTCTGTGTGAGTGTGTGTGTATTTCTATATCCGTCAGTTTTGACGTCGTTCTGTCAGTTTTGTATCCGTCATTATTGTATCTGGCATTGAATCCCCGTACATGTGTTCTTAACCTCACCATTGACGGCGCAAAATCTTGCTCCATAAAAACGCCGTTTAAAACGACAAGTCGCTCAGAAAATAATTTTATGAATGACACAGATTCTCACGCTAAAATTTCTCCATTCTTACTCGCAGAATATGCAAATTTTTCAAGGGGGGGGGGAGAAAAAAGGCGTAATATGACACCAAAAGCACTTTAACTGCTTAAAAAGCATTTGCAAGCACTTTCCCACCAAAGACTCTCAAACTCAGGTAGACAGGTGCAGCTTGGACGACTAATGGAGGACAGGTTGCAGCCAAGCGCTATTTTTCACGATCCTATTTCTCTTTTTATTTTCGTGTGTGTGTTTGTGTGTGTGTATATATATATATATATATATATATATGTGTGTGTGTGTATATATATATATATATATATATATATATATATATATATATATATATATATATATATATATGAATGAAGGGATTCAGGGAGACTGGCAGGCCGGACTTGAGTACCGGAGATGGGAAGTACAGTGCCGGCACTCTTGAAGGAGGGGTGTTAACGTTGCAGTTTTATAACTGTAGTGTAAGCACACCTCTGGCAAGACAGTGATGGAGTGAATGATGATGAAAGTTTTTCTTTTTCGGGCCACCCTGCCTTGGTGGGAAACGGCCGATGTGTTAATTAAAAAAATATATAGATATAATATTCCAGAGTCTGATGTGTGCATTTTGAGTGATGTCTTTCATTCCACTCACCAAACCATCATATAATTTCAGCATTTCTTATTCTCCTGTATAATATTCAGGACACAACTTGATCTCACAGACGACATTTTCACTGCCTTCCTCCTCCTCTTCCTCCTTGGTACAACATTCAAAGACCCGCCTTCACAAACATACAAAAGCGTCTCCACTGCAGTGACTACACTGCACTACACTACACGGGGAGGCAATCAGAGCATATTCCGTAGGGACAGTGTCGCAACACATTCTGTGACTTTACAGTAAAAAAGCTTCAAGTAGACACGACTCTAATAACGCTACTCACTCTCTATCTATCTATCTATCTATCTATATAGAACGTACTCCCAGAAGACTGCCACCTGACACAACCATAAGATTGACCACTTTGCACTTGGTGTCCTTCACCTAGTACTTGCACAGCTACAGTGGTCATTCTACGTGACAACTCTTGCTACAACAGCTATGACAGAATGAAAGAATTTTATAGGCGTTAAGGAATAGTGGAGACGAGCTATACGAGGCTCAACACTGCATTAAAATAAGCTAGTTTCACCATCACTGTTACATGACTGTTTTGAATACTGTTACCATTACTACTATTACTGTTACTACTGTTACTATTTAGAATACTGTTACCATTACTACTACTACCACTATTACTATTATTAGTACTACTACTACTACCACCACTATTACTACTTCTACTGTTATTACCACCACTACTACTATTGCCACTACTATTATTACTACTGCCTTCTCTCATTCTCATACACTTGAAGTGGAAGTTCCAGGATGGAAAAGTATTGGGTAAATATGTCTACCTTCCTTAATTTAGACAGTTACTGAGTCATTCCGTTATCTCCTTTACCTCGTGGGAAAATATTCCAAAAGATTCTTCCCAGCTACAGTGACCTCTTGAGCACTGGAAGGTCAGTGATTACCCTAGCAGTGACCTCTTGAGCACTGGAAGGTCAGTGATTACCCTAGCAGTGACCTCTTGAGCACTGGAAGGTCAGTGATTACCCTAGCAGTGACCTCTTGAGCACTGGAAGGTCAGTAATTACCCTAGCAGTGACCACTTGAGCACTGGAAGGTCAGTGATTACCCTAGCAGTGACCACTTGAGCACTGGAAGGTCAGTGATTACTCTAGCAGTGACCACTTGAGCACTGGAAGGTCAGTGATTACCCTAGCAGTGACCTCTTGAGCAATGGAAGGTCAGTGATTACCCTAGCAGTGACCTCTTGAGCACTGGAAGGTCAGTGATTACCCTAGCAGTGATCACTTGAGCACTGGAAGGTCAGTGATTACCCTAGAAGTGACCACTTGAGCAATGGGTCAGTGATTACCCTAGCAGTGACCACTTGAGCACTGGGTCAGTGATTACCCTAGCAGTGACCACTTGAGCACTGGGTCAGTGATTACCCTAGCAGTGACCACTTGAGCACTGGGTCAGTGATTACCCTAGCAGTGACCACTTGAGCACTGGGTCAGTGATTACCCTAGCAGTGACCATTTGAGCACTGAATCAGGTGTGAGCAGTGGTGACTTGAGCACTGGAAGGTCACTGATCACTTGAGCACTGGAAGGTCACTGATCACTTGAGCACTGGAAGGTCACTGATCACTTGAGCACTGGAAGGTCAGTGATTATCCTAGCAGTGACCTCTTGAGCACAGGAAGGTCAGTGATTACCCTAGCAGTGATCACTTGAGCACTGGAAGATCAGTGATTACCCTAGCAGTGACCTCTTGAGCACTGGAAGGTCAGTGATTACCCTAGAAGTGATCACTTGAGCACTGGAAGGTCAGTGATTACCCTAGCAGTGATCACTTGAGCACTGGAAGGTCAGTGATTACCCTAGCAGTGATCACTTGAGCACTGGAAGGTCAGTGATTACCCTACCAGTGACCTCTTGAGCACTGGTAGGTCAGTGATTACCCTAGCAGTGACCACTTGAGCACTGGGTCAGTGATTACCCTAGCAGTGCCCACTTGAGCACTGAGTCAGGTGTGAGCAGTGGCGACTTGAGCACTGGAAGGTCACTAATCACTTGAGCACTGGAAGGTCACTGATCACTTGAGCACTGGAAGGTCACTGATCACTTGAGCACTGGAAGGTCACTGATCACTTGAGCACTGGAAGGTCAGTGATTACCCTAGCAGTGAAGCTACACTGGGAGAGGCTACACTGGGCGAGGCTACACTGTGAGGCTACACTAGGCGAGGCTACACTGTGAGGCTACACTGGGCGAGATTACACTGGGTAAAGCTACACTGGGCGAGGCTACACTGGGCGAGTTTACACTGGGCGATGTTACACTGGGTGAGGCATGGGTGAGGTTACACTGGGCGAGGCTACACTGGGTGAGGTTACACTGGGTGAAGTTACACTGGGTGAGGCTACTTTGTGTGAGGCTACACTGGGTGAGGCTACACTGGGTGAGGCTTCACTGGGTGAGGCTACACTGGGTGAGGCTTCACTGGGTGAGGCTACACTGGGTGAGGCTTCACTGAGTGAGGCTACACTGGGTGAGGCTTCACTGGGTGAGGCTACACTGGGTGAGGCTACACTGGGTGAGGCTACACTGGGTGTGGCTACACTGGGTGTGGCTACACTGGGTGAGGCTACTTTTAGCGAGGCTACACTGGGCGAGGCTACACTGGGTGAAGTTACACTGGGTGAGGCTACACTGGGTGAGGCTACACTGTGCGAGTCTTCACTGGGTGAGGCTACACTGGGTGAGTCTTCACTGGGTGAGTCTTCACTGGGTGAGGCTACACTGGGTGAGGCTTCACTGGGCGAGGCTACACTGGGTGAGGCTACACTGGGCGAGGCTTCACTGGGCGAGGCTACACTGGGTGAGGCTACACTGGGTGAAGCTACACTTGGTGAGGCTACACTGGGTGAAGCTACACTTGGTGAGGCTACACTGGGTGAAGCTACACTTGGTGAGGGTACACTGGATGAAGCTACACTTGGTGAGGGTACACTGGGTGAAGCTACACTTGGTGAGGGTACACTGGGTGAAGCTACACTTGGTGAGGGTACACTGGGTGAGGCTACACTGGGTGAGGCTACACTGGGCGAGGCTACACTGTGTGAGGCTACACTAGGCGAGGCTTCACTGGGCGAGGCTACACTGGGCGAGGCTACACTGGGCGAGGCTACACTGGGCGAGGCTACACTGTGTGAGGCTACACTGGGCGAGGCTACACTGGGCGAGGCTACACTGGGCGAGGCTACACTGTGTGAGGCTACACTGTGTGAGGCTACACTGGGCGAGGCTACACTGGGCGAGGCTATACTGGGCGAGGCTACACTAGGCGAGGCTACACTGGGCGACTTGAGCACTGGAAGGTCATTGATTACCCTAGCAGTGACCACTTGAGCACTGGAAGGTCATTGATTACCTTAGCAGTGACCACTTGAGCACTGGGTCAGTGATTACCCTAGCAGTGATCACTTAAGCACTGGAAGGCCAGTGATCTTTCTAGCAGTGATCACTTGAGCACTGGAAGGTCACTGATCACTTGAGCACTGGAAGGTCAGTGATTATCCTAGCAGTGACCTCTTGAGCACTGGAAGGCCAGTGATTACCCTAGCAGTGATCACTTGAGCACTGGAAGGTCAGTGATTACCCTAGCAGTGACCTCTTGAGCACTGGAAGGTCAGTGATTACCCTAGAAGTGATCACTTGAGCACTGGAAGGTCAGTGATTACTCTAGCAGTGATCACTTGAGCACTGGAAGGTCAGTGATTACCCTAGCAGTGATCACTTGAGCACTGGAAGGTCAGTGATTACCCTACCAGTGACCTCTTGAGCACTGGAAGGTCAGTGATTACCCTAGCAGTGACCAATTGAGCACTGGAAGATCAGTGATTACCCTAGCAGTGACCACTTGAGCACTGGAAGGTCAGTGATTACCCTAGCAGTGATCACTTGAGCACTGGAAGATCAGTGATTACCCTAGCAGTGACCTCTTGAGCACTGGAAGGTCAGTGATTACCCTAGAAGTGATCACTTGAGCACTGGAAGGTCAGTGATTACCCTAGCAGTGATCACTTGAGCACTGGAAGGTCAGTGATTACCCTAGCAGTGATCACTTGAGCACTGGAAGGTCAGTGATTACCCTACCAGTGACCTCTTGAGCACTGGTAGGTCAGTGATTACCCTACCAGTGACCACTTGAGCACTGGGTCAGTGATTACCCTAGCAGTGCCCACTTGAGCACTGAGTCAGGTGTGAGCAGTGGCGACTTGAGCACTGGAAGGTCACTGATCACTTGAGCACTGGAAGGTCACTGATCACTTGAGCACTGGAAGGTCACTGATCACTTGAGCACTGGAAGGTCAGTGATTACCCTAGCAGTGAAGCTACACTGGGTGAGGCTTCACTGGGTGAGGCTACACTGGGTGAGGCTTCACTGGGTGAGGCTTCACTGGGTGAGGCTACACTGGGTGAGGCTACACTGGGTGAGGCTACTTTGGGTGAGGCTACACTGGGTGTGGCTACACTGGGTGAGGCTACTTTTAGCGAGGCTACACTGGGTGAAGTTACACTGGGTGAGGCTATTACAAAAAGAAGCATTTGTAATAAACGACTGTTTGGGATACCGAGTAAAATCTCATTTTTCAGATTTTTATTATATTAAATATATATTAATATAAAAGCATATAATCTGAATAAAAACATATAATCAAATAATCTGTGTAAAAACCTATTTACACAAAACCACAGTACAAGATAAAAGTCACAAGTAAAATCAAGTATTCGGTGTAGTGTCAAGTCGCTGCCATCTTCTAGTGTCACGCAGGACACTACCACACCTTGTCATGATACTTCTTTGTCTTATGGCACGTCTTCTCACGGGGTCCCCTGACACCCGTTCTCTGCGTCACATGACACGCCCCCGGTGTCACCCGACACGCCTTCTCTTCTGTGTCACACGACACCCTTCTCTCTGTGCCCATAAGACACCTCTTGCATCATGAACCCATCTCTAATAAAACCTTTTCACCGCGTTATGACACACATCAAATACACGACTCAACCTGTGTCGTGCCACCGTCACAAACTCTGACTGACTACACCACAAATACCTTACACCACAGTGTCACGAGGCTACACTGGGCGAGGCTACACTGGGTGAAGTTACACTGGGTGAGGCTACACTGGGTGAGGCTACACTGGGTGAGGCTACACTGGGTGAGACTACACTGGGTGAGACTACACTGGGTGAGTCTTCACTGGGTGAGGCTACACTTGGTGAGTCTTCACTGGGTGAGTCTTCACTGGGTGAGGCTACACTGGGTGAGGCTTCACTGGGCGAGGCTTCACTGGGTGAGGCTACACTGAGCGAGGCTACACTGGGTGAGGCTACACTGGGTGAGGCTTCACTGGGCGAGGCTACACTGGGTGAGGCTACACTGGGTGAGGCTACACTGAGCGAGGCTACACTGGGTGAGGCTACACTGGGTGAAGCTACACTGAGCGAGGCTACACTGGGTGAGGCTACACTGGGTGAGGCTACACTGAGTGAGGCTACACTGGGTGAAGCTTCACTTGGTGAGGCTACACTGGGTGAAGCTACACTTGGTGAGGGTACACTGGGTGAAGCTACACTTGGTGAGGCTACACTGGGTGAAGCTACACTTGGTGAGGGTACACTGGATGAAGCTACACTTGGTTAGGGTACACTGGGTGAAGCTACACTTGGTGAGGGTACACTTGGTGAGGCTACACTGGGCGAGGCTACACTGGGCGAGGCTACACTGGGCGAGGCTACACTGGGCGAGGCTACACTGGGCGAGGCTACACTGTGTGAGGCTACACTAGGCGAGGCTACACTGTGTGAGGCTACACTGGGCGAGGCTACACTGTGTGAGGCTACACTGGGCGAGGCTACACTGGGCGAGGCTACACTGTGTGAGGCTACACTAGGCGAGGCTACACTGGGCGACTTGAGCACTGGAAGGTCATTGATTACCCTAGCAGTGACCACTTGAGCACTGGAAGGTCATTGATTACCTTAGCAGTGACCACTTGAGCACTGGGTCAGTGATTACCCTAGCAGTGACCACTTAAACACTGGAAGGTCATTGATTACCCTAGCAGTGACCACTTGAGTAGTGTCAGTGATTACCCTAGCAGTGACCACTTGACCACTGGAAGGCCAGTGATATTTCTAGCAGTGATCACTTGAGCACTGGGAGAGCCCAGTGGAGCTCTCTAGCGGCCTGTTTCTCTAAATCCGCTTAGTAAGTCTCCTTCCTTTTCTTTCTGTGTTATGTAATTAAAGAGAGGAGCGGGGGTATTATAACTTAATCCCTCCCCCTCCCTGTGTCACTCCCCTTCCCCCACTTCCCCTGTGGTCACCTCAACGCGGTGGTGGGGTGTGAGTTCTTGGTACCAAGGAGAAAGGGGCTTACTTCCTTGACAAGCAGGCGGTACCCAGGGGTTAGGGGGCTTTTTTCTCCGGGAGGTTTGGGCACCTTGACAAGCAGTTGGGTCGCGTGCCAGCCTCACGTGTAGCTGACGACAGTTTGAGCCTCCACCAGTCCCTGTGATGAATGGCCCTCACGGATTTAGCACATGAAAATAATGATCTCCAGGTTCCTCACCACACAGTATTTGTCTAACTAGAATCTCAGTATCTCTCTCGGCTTGTGTGATAGTGAAGATAAGTGGTTTTTAAGTCTTGGCGTGCTGTTGGAGTGTGAGCATGGTAACATTTATGAAGGGATTCAGGAAAGCCAGTTATCTGGAGTTGAGCCCTGGAGATGGGAAGTACATTGCGTACACTGTCTAGAGTAGATTCGGGGATGTTACAGTTCTGAGGGTCATCCAAACTGATGTCTGGACACTTCTGGCAAGACAGCGATTGAATGAATGACGGTGAATGTTTCCTCCTTTTGGATCATCCTACCTGGGTGGGAGGTAATAATAACACTCCATAGGGAAGTGGAGAAGAATCCTTCCGCCGTAAGCCATACGTGTCATAAGAGGCGACTAAAATGAATAAATATTACGGGTGTATAACAAATGAATGGAGTCCTGTTGCACGGGCAACTTTTCCGTACATCCTTTTCAACTTTTCCGTGCAGCCGTTCAACTTTTCCGTGCGTGCAGCGGGCATGCAGGATGCGACACAGGGCAGACAAAGGCACGACCCACAGGCTACCAGTAAAACCCTCAAGGGAACCCACGCTGATCCTCTAAGTCCCCTCAGTCTCCCCTCGTCCAGTAATCTTTGTAGTCCCCTCCACTCCCCCTCCCCTCTCTCTCTCTCTAGTTCTCTGCTGCGTTCTTTCTCGTTCTCTTTCTTTGTCTCTAGGTCTCTCACATTCTCGTTGTCTCTAGGTCTCTAACATTCTCTCTCATTCTCTCACATTCTCTCTCTCTCACTCTCTCTCACTCTCACTCTCTCTCTCTCTCTCTAGTTCTCTGCTGCGTTCTTTCTCGTTCTCTTTCTTTGTCTCTAGGTCTCTCACATTCTCGTTGTCTCTCTCACACTCTCTCTCACACTCTCTCTCTCACACTCTCTCTCACACTCTCTCTCACACTCTCTCTCTCTCTCTCTCTCTCTCTCTCTCTCTCTCTCTCTCTCTCTCTCTCTCTCTCTCCCCACCACTTCTTCATTTCCTGTCTACTACCGCCTCCCGCATATTCTCTAGCATCTCTCCACACTGCTCTATCACCTAGCTAATTTCCCTCCCAGTTCAACGGTTACTAGTTCGTCTCACAACCAAAGGACCTGGGGTCAATCTTGGGCGAGGCGTGAAGTGCAGGCCAGTCTCCCTAAAACTGCTGCTCCTGCTCACCTACTGTAGTAGTAAGTAATTACCTAGGTGCTAGTAGACGGCCGTGGGTCGCATCCTGAGGAAAAGGACCCAATAACCCAGGTGGAAGTAAGCCACACTGCGAGGCTTTCTTGGATTATCTTGGGTTAATAGCCTTCCAGGGTTAGTCAGCCGATATTAGTGTCCTCAGTTCCACTGGGAAGACGTGTTTGGACGTGTCAGTACATCATGCACTATGGGCTTTCAGGTAAGGTAAGGTTTGTCAGGAAACAGGACAAGTGTTTCCTGACGCGGGTCTTAGTCATATGATGACCCGCAGCTGGAGTTTTTGATCACCTAATCGAGGCCTTTCCCTGGCTTACCCTTCCACCTCTTTAAAAAAAAAAACATTGTACACAAACTTTGTCAGCACACGCCAACACCTCAGTAACACCCCAGTAATACATAGTGTTGTAAATACCTCATTAACACCCCAGTAATACATAGTGTTGTAAATACCTCAGTAACACCCCAGTAATACGTAGTGTTGTAAATACCTCAGTAACACCCCAGTAATACATAGTGTTGTAAATACCTCAGTAACACCCCAGTAATACATAGTGTTGTAAATACCTCAGTAACACCCCAGTAATACATAGTGTTGTAAATACCTCAGTAACACCCCAGTAATACATAGTGTTGTAAATACCTCAGTAACACCCCAGTAATACATAGTGTTGTAAATACCTCAGTAACACCCCAGTAATACATAGTGTTGTAAATACCTCAGTAACACCCCAGTAATACGTAGTGTTGTAAATACCTCAGTAACACCCCAGTAATACATAGTGTTGTAAATACCTCAGTAACACCCCAGTAATACATAGTGTTATAAATACCTCAGTAACACCCCAGTAATACGTAGTGTTGTAAATACCTCAGTAACACCCCAGTAATACATAGTGTTGTAAATACCTCAGTAACACCCCAGTAATACATAGTGTTGTAAATACCTCAGTAACACCCCAGTAATACATAGTGTTGTAAATACCTCAGTAACACCCCAGTAATACGTAGTGTTGTAAATACCTCAGTAACACCCCAGTAATACATAGTGTTGTAAATACCTCAGTAACACCCCAGTAATACGTAGTGTTGTAAATACCTCAGTAAAACCCTAGTAATACGTAGTGTTGTAAATACGTCATTATAAAACTGTCGTATTACTAAGTGTAATGTAAAAATTACTTGAAAATACCCAACGTATATGTGTGCATAAACACAGTGATCTTAACCTCATTTACTCTCACTTCATTTAACCCAGGTAGAGTTATGACAAGTGTGTGTGTGTTTGTTTGTTTGTTTGTTTGTTTTTGTCACTGCTGCACCACTTACACACGTGTGCTTGTCGTTGTTTAAAAATATTATCAGAATAGAACCCAATGTTAATTGTTATGCTGAAATGCAAACTGGAAAATATTTACTCATTAATGTTTCTATATACAGTACTGATTTACGTGCATGTAGTTCCATCAACATTTGTTCTTCATCTGTGCGAACTGAATCAAATTTGCATTGTGTATAATATATATATATATATATATATATATATATATATATATATATATATATATATATATATATATATATATATATATATATATTCATTAAAACTGCACAGAAGCATGAAAAATCCTAATATACAATATAACCACTCTTAATGAATTAAATTTCAACTTCAACTGCTTTTCTGCTGATTCAGTTAAATTCTCAAAGAAATCTGTTCCTTCAGAATGTCAATGAGAGGTCACGAAAACGCTTGGGATTTAAATCCTCTTTACAGCGGTTAACTATTTAATATTATATATGTTTTGTGTGTACAAATTTATATACTTATGTTGTACATTCTTATTGACGTGTTCTTCATGGGGGTAGTAAGAAAAATTATTATTTATTATTTATTGCAATGAATATTTATCAACGTTTCCGTGACGTCTCGATCACCATTATCAAGATTTATTCTCTTGTAGTAAAGAGGATAAACAAAAGATGAAAAGAGAGACTTTAAATGAAGGAACAACATTTTTTTTCCTTTGGGATAAGTTGGCTTGCTAGATGGTAATTCCCAATTACAGTGACTGTTCTCCTGAACCGAAACCTTTGAAGCTGGTGTAGCTTCTCATGTAACCGCTGTCAGGTTTTGTATTTCGCGCTCATGTCACTAGGACAAGTGCTGTCATCTGTCGTGGGCCAAGTCCTTCTTAGACCTGTAATCACCAGACCTTGTTTCTATCTCGCTTTAGCGCCCGACCTACCTCTCAACTTTCTCCCATCCGGCCGTTGGCCTGACAAGCCTAGCATACAACACTGCTTGAACCTATTACCCAATAAAACTAAGGCTCACCTTCTAAGAAGTAGCATTATTCCCCACCAGAAATACCATTGATATATCTGGTGACAGCGACACAATCGATATACTTGAAACCCATAGGAGGATGGCGATATCCTTCTCGTCCTACTGAAGTCTCTCAATTCAGGCTTGCAGATTCCATCACTTGATTCAGTAAACTCACCCTGATGGATGAACTATTTAAGGGAATAAGTAAGTTTATTCAGGTATACACAAATACAGTTACATAGATTATCATACATAGCAGCATATGTGTAAAGAACCTAGGATAACCCAAAAAAGTCTGACTTATTTCCATTGGGGAAGCATAGCTACATGCTTCAACATAATGTAAGAATCATATAATAGGGTATTTGCATATTGTCTTTAACTGTGAAACATTATTCTTCCTTACTCATCCCCTGTTCTTTAATCTACCCAACAGCTCTTATTCATCTCATCCTCTGCAGTTGCTAATTGGGCACCGTGATATTTTTTTAATACGTTTAGTGGGCAATTAACTGCAGTGGCAAGGGATAGCCTGTACGAAGTAGCTGAAGGTCACTAAGCTGAACCAGGCTTTCACAGGTACAGGTCACTGAGCTCAACCAGGCTTTCACAGGTACAGGTCACTGAGCTCAACCAGGCTTTCACAGGTACAGGTCACTGAGCTCAACCAGGCTTTCACAGGTACAGGTCACTGAGCTCAACCAGGCTTTCACAGGTACAGGTCACTAAGCTCAAGCAGGCTGTCTGGAAAGTGAGGTAGTGGAGGCAGGAACCATACATAGCTTTAAGACGAGGTATGATAAAGCTCATGGAACAGGGAGAGAGAGGACCTAGTAGCGATCAGTGAAGAGGCGGGGCCAGGAGCTGACTCTCGACCTCTGCAAATAGGTGAGTACAGGTACAGGTCACTGAGCTTCATAGCTGCAGGTCACCAAGCTCAACCAGGCTTTCACAGGTATTTACAGGTTACTGAGCTCAACCAGGCTTTCACAGGTATTTACAGGTTTCTGAGCTCAACCAGGCTTTCACAGGTATTTACAGATGGCCCGGTGGTCTGGTGGCCAGAGCTCTCGCTTCACACACGGAGGGCCCGGGTTCGATTCCCGGCGGGTAGAAACATTTCGACGTGTTTCCTTACACCTGTTGTCATGTTCACCTAGCAGCAAATAGGTACCTGGGTTGTTAGTCGACTGGTGTGGGTCGCATCCTGGGGGACAAGATCAAGGACCCCAATGGAAATAAGACAGACAGTCCTCGATGACGCACTGACTTTCTTGGGTTATCCTGGGTGGCTAACCTTCCGGGGTTAAAAATCCGAAGAAATCTTATCTTATTTACTGAGCTCAACCAGGCTTTCACAGGTATTTACAGGTTACTGAGCTCAACCAGGCTTTCACAGGTATTTACAGGTCTCCAAGCTCAACCAGGCTTTCACAGATACTTGCTGTATAAGGCCACTTATGTAAAACAGTTACAAACATCAAAAGATTGTGAAATTGTACGTGAATAAACTCGCTTAAATCTCTCTTAAAAAGTTACCCAAGGAGTTGCAGTGATGGTTCGTCATAGAAAATGGGTTGTGGCTTAATATTAGAGCAGGGCAGACTCTGGGATACTGCTTTGTCCTTAAGGTTTGTTCGGATTTCTAACCCTTAGGGTTAGCCAACCCAGGATAACCCAAGAAAGTCAGTGCGTCATCGATGACTGTCTGTCTTATTTCCATTGGGGTCCTTCAGTCTTGTCCCTCAGGATGTGGCCTACACCAGTCCACAAAAACACACACACTAACTTCTCACAACAGGCCAAGTGTCTATCGACAAGTGTCTTTGACAGCCGGTAACTAACCTAGGTACCTAATTACTGCTAGGTGAACAGGGACAGCAGGTGTTAGGAAACATGCCTAACGTATCCACCTGTGCCGGGAATTGAACCACGGACACTGTGAGCCGAGTGCTCTGCCAATCTTAACAAGATTTAAAAAATTAATCTTTGTTTAGGGTATGTGTACATATGAAGTATTTTTTCACTATGTTCTTTAGGGCATATACATAGTATGTCTACATACAAAATACAATATAATCGTGTATACATAACATACATAACGCATTAAAGCCAAACAAGGTGACGTATTTTCGTTGGAGTGTCTCTGATATATTGATGTATGCAATATGCAGGATATATACATGATGAGATGCATTTCACTGAGGGTATATATACTGAGAGCTTTACTCCTCCACTCCCTCTGCCTTCTACTCCCTCTGCCTCCCCTCTCTCTCCCTCTCCCCCTCTCTCCCTCCCTCCTTTTCTTCCCCTCTCTTCTCCCTCTAGTCCCATTTACTTCAATCACTATTTTAGGGGTTAAAGTATTCTTGTGTGGTGGTGACATGCTGTCTGGGTGACCCTCGTGTAGTCGATATGCTTTAAACTCCATTAACCAACACAACCGTATGCAATAACATTACGCACAGAATATACACACCGTGATGTATCTTTTAGTGTATATATATATATACACACTGAGTGTGGAAAATATTGGTATTTTCCGAAAGTTGTAATTGATAAACTTTCCAATATGAATAGATATCATTGCTGTGTTGCTGTTGGCTTAACATTAATTGAAAAGAACCAACGAATTGACACGCATGCGCGAGATGCCTGGGCAGCTGGGCAGGGAGGCGTGAGAGAGGGGAATAGGGAGAGTGAACGACGAGCCTAGCGACCCGATTTCAGGTGACGATGGCGAGCCGAATTTGGAGATTATGTCCGCCAAATCGGATTTAATTACCTCCTTTCGGAATGTGGAGGAATATCCAGTGGCGCGGGGAATATCAAGTGGGACAATCGGTCCAGGAGGTCCAGTAATCGGACAATAATTGTGAAATAAGGTGCCACCCACGAGTGACACGGCCATAGGCCTATTTGAACTGAGTGAAGTGACCATACGGCAGGATAAAGTCGTACCCTGATGTTGGGGAGTTCATCTTAGAAGAGACTGTAATATATTCGATGAACTGTGGGAAATGGAATATATTGAAACCGAGTTGTAAATAATCCGGGGTTGATTGCATCGAACGAATCTGGCTTGGGTACGCCATACCCCGACCGCCATATTGGATGTGATTGAAATGAACTAACATATCGCAAGTTATCTACTCGAAATTCAAGTATCGAGACTGTGAATGTGTATAAACCAGTGGGGCATTAAGCCAGGATACACGTAATATGTAAAGTTATACGTATAAACAGTACAAACGGTCGGATTAGTGCGAGGATCTGATTCGCTACCCCGACCAACCACATGTTAACGAACGCTCAGTCTCGTGGGCGTATGAGAGTGTACGGAAATTACCCTTCCTTGAATCGACGAGACAACTAATACCATCGCGATCGAATCCGATCGCAGGAGGACGTCAACAACGGAACGACTCCCTCATCTAAAGCTAAGTACTCTGCTGGTGTATTTGTTATTGGCCAATGATATTGTTATGCACAGTAGATGTACTTTAGCTAGGTCAACGATCTACGATACACCACTATGATGCTGTTAATTAGGTGAGTGTAGGTCATGATGATTTAGCTG
The DNA here is from genome assembly GCA_009830355.1 of Cherax destructor. NCBI lineage: Eukaryota > Metazoa > Arthropoda > Malacostraca > Decapoda > Parastacidae > Cherax > Cherax destructor. The sequence continues at coordinate 8,332 of WNWK01004477.1, read as the reverse complement.
TCTGTACTCTATCTCTTCTCCTGAGTGATCAGTTGTTTAACAACCCATACAGTCCACTTAAATTTAACGTAATATAATTATAATACATGATCTTCTCAGATTTATTGATACTGGTCCAGAGTGCAGTGGGAATACGAGAATATTGAAGGTACCCCCTCGGTGCGGCCAGGAGCGGGTAAAGTTCTCACATACCTTAAAGGGAATGACTGCGGTAAAATTATACGAGTCTGTCATCTCCCTGGGAGTTGTTTATTGCTAGTGGCGGTGTCCCAGATAGACTTATCTCTCACAATTCCCCACAGCGCCCGTTGGTCCGTCCTGAACCGGATGTGATTAGTGAATTAATCATTATTGAATTAATTAATTAATAAATAAGTGACTGATCATAGGAAGTGAGTATAGAGTACACAGTTAATTAATTGTGTGGTGGACAGTAATTAGTCCAATTAATTGCTAGCACAGGCGTGGCTACGATTTGTGCAAGAGTAAGGTGTGAGAATCACCTTTATAAACAATTTATTTAATTTGTGACGTCAGTGGTTATTAATTCTACAACCATGACTGAAACTGGTGGAGTTCCCATGCCGGGTGGCAAAACCATGGATATTAAAGCCAAGAAAGCGTCGTTGCAAGCTCGCAAGGGACATGTAACAAAGACACACAATACGTGTGTGAGCTTAGTGAACGAGCCGTCGACGAGTCTTATTGACTTAGAAACAAATTTTGAGTTACTAGAACTCAGGTACGCGTCGTACGTGAAGTGGTTCAAAATCTATGAAGTGGAGTTACTGGATGATTGTGCGAGCAGTGAGGAACGAGATACACTGTTACGACAATATAGTGAATTGGAAGAAGTTATGTGTGCCTGTAAAGTTACGGTACTAGGTAGGTTAAGGAGTATGAGTGACGTGGTGGGCCAACCTCCCGCGGCAAATAAAGTGTCCCTCCCCAGACTCCCGGAAGTACAATTGTTGTCGTTCCAGCCGGGAGACAGCTGGGAGGAATTTTGGTCAATTTTCAAGGCAATGGTGCACGATCGGAAGGATCTGGAAAGTGTTGCCAAGTTGATTTATTTAAAGGGACAATTGAGGGGAGATGCCCTCATTCTCATTCAGGCTTTCCCGAATGTAAACAACTCTTATAGAGAAGCTGTTCGTCTGCTAGAGGGTACTTATGGTAACTCGGAACAGCATACAGTGGATTTAGTACTGGCAGTGGTTAATTTGAAACCGCCAGGGCACAACTACAAAGAGTTGCAACAGTTTCGGATCAAACTAGAGAGCACTCTCCAGATTTTGAGTAACAAACACAATTTGGAGAATGCAAGTTGGTTCGTTTGTCCGGTAGTACGAGCTAAATTGAACCATAAGACGATAGAGTGGTTATCTAACAAGTACCACAAAGCTTACTTCGGGTTGGGAGAGATAAGGACGGGTTTGCAAGAATTAATTGTTCAGTTGCAAACTAACCAGCCCACTATTTTTAAGCATACTGGTCATAGTGACGTTGAGTCATCAACTAAGTTCCACAAAGGGAAAAATTATCCCAATAGTAATAGTTACAACCCAACCACTAAAAGGGGTTATGTTGGCACATATCAAGTGACCGGGACCAGTAATAGTGGTTCGTCACAACAAGACAGAAAGAATAAACCCCCCAATAAGGGTAACCCGGGGGGTAAGCTGTCGAGCCAAGAGAAGAGAGATTGTCTCTTCTGTAATGAAACCCATCTCTCTAAACTCTGCGTTACCTATAATTCTTGGGATGCGAAAGTGAGGAGATTGGATGAGCTGAACCGGTGTATTCGATGTCTTGGTAATCATAATGTGAGGATTGCCAGGCCAAACTGAATACTTGTCACCAATGCAATAATGGCAGGCACCACATCGTGATGTGTAAGAGCGGGTGTAATCCTAGTAATGGTAAGGATAATCACCCTGACACTACAGTGGCGCACGTAAAGCTTGCAGCTAACGTTCGTAATGGTTTAGCTGAAGTAGCACTACCTGTGTTGGATATGACAGTTAAAGATAAATGGCGTAAATCCAAGACTGTAACAGCATTGTTAGATCAGGGATCACAGCGTACTTTCATAAAGCGCAGTTGCCTTAATGGGATGAAAGTACGAAAGGGGGATCCTACCACATTAAAATTGTCGGGTTTTCTTTCAGATAAAAGGGCCCAGTCATATGACACGGTTTATGTAAACGTCGGTCTGGGCAGAGAGAAGCCCAAGTTAATGCAGTATCGTGGATAGACTACCGGAGAAGGTCTCCACTGTGGGTCTTAATGCCACCAAGCAGAGACTCTCACAGAATAATGTGAAACTGGCACCATCTGTGGTCAATAATGACTCGTGGGGCCAATGGGAGTATTAATAGGCAGCGACTATTATGCACCCTTGTGAAGGGTATGGCGAAGGGGTGCGGAGTCACTCTTCTCAACACGGGTGCAGGCCATGTCATTATGGCCGGCTTCCTCGCAGTAATGAATGACTGGAGGAAGCCATAAATGCAGTCACTGTGTGCCTTACTCATGAAACGTCACCCCAGTGTACATATTCTTCAATAAGAATGCTGTTGAACCAGTGCACAAATTGTGGGAACGGGACAGTATTGGGATTAATGTAAATGTGAAAGTCCAGATGATTCCTTCCACTAGGAACAATACCTGAAGGATGTTAAATTTGAGTCTGGACAATACTAGTTTGCGACCCCCATGGAAGCTAAACCATCCGGAACTACCCACTAATACCGGATGGCGTATGGTCATTAAAGCCCAGCCCACGAATTGAGTAAGACACCAGAATTGCTGACTGCTTATAATGGGATCATTAATGAACAGTTAAATAATCAGTTCATAGAGGAGGTACCCCCTGAGCAAGCCAATATTTATGGCCACTACTTACCTCATCACGGAGTGAAGAAGGATTCGAAAACCACTCCTTTGAGGATCGTGTTTAATTGTAGTGCCAGGGGTAATAAAAATGTACCTAGTTTGAATGATTGTTTAATGACAGGTCCGTCGCTGACGGAGAAATTGGGAGATGTGTTATTGAATTTCAGAGTTAATATTTATGCCTTCACGGCAGACATAAGTAAAGCTTTCCTGAGAGTGGGATTGCAAGAGACGGATCGGGATTACACAAGATTTCTGTGGCCAGAGGATCCTAGCAATCCACTTAGTCCGCTGAAAACCTTCAGATTCAGAAGTGTCTTATTCGGGGCTACTTCTAGTCCGTTCTTGCTTCAGGCGACGATAAATGCGCACCTTAAACGTACAGGTGGTCCACTGAGTGAAATAATGAGTAAACAATTCTATGTGGACAATTTCCTGGGGGTGACGTCAACTGAAGAGGAGCTAATGAAGATTTTGAAGGGGCTAATGACATAATGCAAGGTGCAAATATGCCGCTCAGGGAGTGGAACAGTAATTCGTCCAGGTTAAGGACCGAATAAATAAAGATAATCCCGCGATGAAGTATCTGGGTGTAGCAATGTATTGGGACTGACTTGGGATACTGAAAGAGACTTGATATCGTTAAACCTAATATTATGTATGCCCAAGAAATTAACGAAGAGGACCCTGCTTGCTGAAGTTTCAAAATGTTTCGATCCACTAGGTAGTGGCGCCTCTTAAATCCGAGGAAATTATTGGTACAAGAGGCGTGGAAGCGAAGTGTGCTTGGGATGAAACCCTACCTGGGAATTCGTTAACAGGTGGGAAGAATTAATTGGTGATTATGAAAAGTTCCAATGTTAGAGTTCCCGCGGTGTGTAGCCCGCTGTGGAGTGGAAAATACACTCCACATTTTTTTATATGTTCTAAATTAGCGTATGGAGCAGTGCTTATCTTCAATGTGATAAAGATATTTCTCTTGTCATGTCTAAAACTAAAGTGGCTCCAATTAAATTCGTACGTTACCTCAGTTGGAATTAACCGCCATTTATGGGTGTCAAATTAGCTGATTATTTACGGAGTAAATTGCCGGAGATAAATATTAGCGACACCATAATTTGGTCGATAATGAGGTTATCCTTGCAGTGGATCCGTGAACCAGCAAGATTATATTCGTGCAAAATAGAGTCGCCGAGATTAACCAGATGCAAGAGAAATATGACAGTTTGGGTCAACATAAGTTAACTTTTAACCATATTCCCGGAGCGGAGAACCCAGCTGATTTCTTGTCTCGTGGTTGACTTATGTAAAATTTGTGAAGACTTTATCGTGGTTCAAGGGACCCAGTTGGTTGGTGAATAAAGGTATGGCCTGTTCAAAGGCACATATTGCTCCAGTGGAAATTACTGTGAACACGGCTCCAGTCCCTCGTCCCTCCTTAGCCATTGATATAAATAAATACTCATCCTTCCCAAACTTGATTAATGTCACGAAGTTGGTGTTTAACTTCATAAACAAGATGAATATCCCGTATGATTTTCCTCATCCCCTGAAATACTGGGTACAAGAGTACAAGGAGAAATCTATGGAGAGATTAAATTCTAAGGGATGGAAAACTTGGGAAGGGTTCAATAATAGAGAAATTGGGGCTATACTTGGAGGATGACGTAATCAAGTGCAGAAGTAGGTTGCAAAATGCTGGTTGGGTGAATATGCTAAACCCTATCTTGCTGCCCAAGACTCATCATCTGACAACTTTAATCGTATTAAATCCCAAAAATGTGATGCAAGGTGGAGTACAAGGCCTTAAATTGATTGAAACTTTCTGGATTCCTCAGGGGCGACAGAGTGGAAGAGGGTGATTAAACATTTTAGTGTGCCCCCGGGGTGCCAGAACCTATATGTACCCAGGCCCTTTACCATTCCCCAAAGGGGAAGAGTGCAGAAAAAAGCCATTTGATGTAACTTTTGTAGATTACGGGGGCCCAAACCCTTTTAAAGGGGGGGACTGCAGATGGTGCCCTTTTTTAAAGGGTATTTTGTTTATTCACTTGTACCGTTTTCAAGGGCAGTACATTTAAGTGGCACAGGAGGGTTGCAGAACAGTTCATACAGCTGTTTCGTAAATTTGCAGCTAGGGGGATCCTGCCCCAGACTCATGATTTCAGATAATCCCACTAACTTTGTGGGGGAGCACAACTTTTTTAAGGAATTAAATGAGAGTAATGAAGACAATCCCCCGTTAAATCAGCGGGGGTGGTTTGGGAATTTTTTTTTTTAAGGCCCCCCTTGGAAGGGGGTTGGGGAAGGGAAAAACTGATAGGTACAGTGAAGAGGTGTCTGGGAAAAATACAAACACCAAAGGGTTTTAATTGGGGGAATTGGGGGAGTATTAGTGGGGGCAGAGAATCGGATAAAAATGCCCCTCTCGTACATTATTTTTCCCCCGACCGAAGTACTGACTCCTTCTCACTTGATATGTGGGCGGCTGAAGCTGCACCTATCTATCGTGATAATCCCGGAAGTTGACGAGGTTTAAAAGGACAGTGTTAATGATAAATATAAGATGTTGAATAAAGTAATTAATCATTGGTCTCCCGTTGGCGAAAAGTATCTTTCTTACATTACGGAACACTTTTATGGTGCGTCAAAGCGGCTAATCGACAGAATATTCAACCGGGTGACATTGTGTTAATGATACTGAGCAACCCCGAACATTGTGGCCTCTGGGAAGATAGTGACATTATACCCAGACGCTCAGGGTGTTGTCAGGAATGTCAAAGGGTTTTTCGCGCCAAGAGAGTCTACGCACCATTAATAAGTTAATCCCCTTAGAGTTAAAGGGAGTTCTATCAACTGGGAACGAAAATCTAAGGAAAGTGACACAAGTGATGTTGAAGACGACACGGACCAGGGGATACCAGAAACAGGGGGTGTTTCACCTACCCGGAAGTCAGCTGTTCGTCAGGGGGGGCCCAAGCGCCTGTTGAAAACTGACTCGATTTGATTGTCTAACAACGAACTCTGCCCGGCCGCAGGTGGAAAATATTGGTATTTTCCGAAAGTTGTATTGATAAACTTTCCAATATGAATAGATATCATTGCTGTTTTGGGTGTTGGTTAACATTAATGAAAGAACCAACGAATTGACACGCATGCGCGAGTGCCTGGGCAGCTGGGCGGGGGGAACTGAGAGAGGGGGAATAGGGAGAGTGAACGCCCAGCCTAGCGACCCGATTTCAGGTGGCGATGGGGAATTTGGATTATGTCCGCCAAATCGGTTTAATTACCTCCTTTCGGAATGTGGAGGAATATCCATGGCGCGGGGAATATCAAGTGGACAACCTTCCAGGGGTCCAGTAATCGGACAAAAGGAAATAACCACCCAAGGGGACGGCCATAGGCCTATTTGAACTGAGTGAAGTGACCATACGGCAGGATAAGTCGACCCTGATGTTGGGGAGTTCATCTTAGAAGAGTTAATATATTCTGAACTGTGGAAATGGAAAATTGAAACCGAGTTGTAAATAATCCGGGGTTGATTGCATCGAACGAATCTCGGTCGCCATACCCCGGCCGCCATATTGGATGTGATTGAAATGAACTAACATATCGCAAGTTATCTACTCAAATCATATCGAGACTGTGAAAAGTGTATAAACCAGTAGGGATTAAGCCAGGATACAGTAATAGTAAGTTATACGTATAAACAGTACAAACGGTCGGATTAGTGCGAGGATCTGATTCGCTACCCCCCCCAACCACATGTTAACGAACGCTCAGTCTGTTGGGGTATGAGAGGTACGGAAATTACCCTTCCTTGAATCGACGAGACAATAATCCATCGCGATCGAATCCGGGTCGCAGGGGGGACGTCAACAACAGAACGGTCCCCAAACAAAGCTAAGTACCTGCTGGTGTATTTGTTATTCCAATGATATTGTTTTGACAGATAGATTTTTAGTTAAAAACGATCTGATACACCCAATAGGGTGCTGTTAATTAGGTGAGTGTAGGTCATGATGATTTAGCTGCTTCCCCTATCTTTCTCCTGAGTGATCAGTTGTTTAACAACCCATACAGTCCACTTAAATTTAACGTAAATAATTATAATACATGATCTTCTCAGATTTATTGATACTGGTCCAGAGGCAGGGGAATACGAGAATATTAAACCCCTCGGTGGGCCAGGAGCGGGTAAAGTTCTCACATACCTTAAAGGGAATGACTGCGGTAAAAAACGAGTCTTTTCTCCCGGGTTGTTTATTGCCAGGGGGTGTCCCAGATAGACTTATCTCTCACAATTCCCCACACTGAGAGCTCACTTTAATCCTTTTTTTTAAGTTATCAAAATTCTCGAGTTGTGGTGAACAGGTTAAATGTAGGTTAAACTCAACCAACCAATTAATACTAGTTTCTCTTTAATAGATTTATTTTTTCATTGGCTTTTGAGTTTGCATATTTTCTTATCAAACTAAATTGGTTATAAACTGTATTTTACTGGTTATTTTATCAGATATAACAAGAATATTATTCTTTATTAGTTAAGTGGGGTAAGTTGCTCACAGAAGATTTTAATTGGATTGTTAACCTGGAGGGTTAGTAACAAAAGCATTGTTTGGCTTATTTCAGCTGGGGTCAAATGTTCCTCTTGCCCAGGATGTGACCCACGGGAGTTGGCAAAGACCCAGGTACCTATTTAGTAGTGTTTAATTCCTTTTTATGGTTTAAAGTATTCTTGACTGGTGGTGATGAATAGGTGACCATAGGTTAGCCGAGGTTAAAACAGACGTTAGTGTGAGACTGTTGACGGACTTTTGGTGAAGAGGTCATTTAAGAGTGCGTCAGAGTGACGCAAATGTTGAAAGTGAATTGTGTATATTTTCTGAAAGGTAGGATAGTCTGTCAGGTTATTGTGAACTGATAGCTCGGCCTTCAGTCCTCGCAGAGAGGTGCTGGGTATTTCTGTATGTGGTATCCTTGAGTGAGTCTTGTGTGTCCGATTTGTGTTGGGGGGCATAACTCACAAAAACATAATGACACGATTAAACAAACCATACCCGGGGGGTTTGAACCCGGGTCAGAGAGTTCAAAACCCAGACCGCCCTGTGACTGGCCAGGGTTCAAAAGATTCATCCAAGTAGGTATAGAGACAGGGGGACACAGTGGTGCCTATGCTAACCTTCTAAGGGTGAAATATACCAGTTGGATAATTTATTAACTAACCCCAGGAAGCGGCGGTCTGGTTTAGACACTCTGACCGGGTTCAACCCCACCCAATTTTTATGGTTTATGAAATAGTTTCAAATGCCCGACAACGTGGGAGAAGATGTGAAGGAAACCAATTTGGGTTATTTTGGGAAACAATTTTTGGCTTTGACTTTTTACGAACGTTATTTTTGCTGTTTCTAAACCGTTGAAAATAGTGTGAGAA